>CM062805.1:783184607-783454137 GCA_031772625.1 Pinus tabuliformis
ATGCATGTATTAAATTCCTCTTTTCGAGAGGACCAAAATCGACCTAAAGATCACCCTATTTGGTAAAGCAAAAGTTTGAGTTTTTGAATTATTTTATTCATACATGTATTTTGGAATGGGGTCGGCCCTAAGCACATGTGAAACTGGTTAGGTCGGCCTCAACCTCAATCGACCCTCAAGAAAGCCTATAAATAGAAAACACCTCAACTCATTTCATCACATTGATCAAGCCATCTTCTATTCTTCTCTTTTATCATGTTTGCACAGGCTTGGTGGAAGAGTTCGCGCAAGGGTCTGAAATCATAGGGGCGAAGCTCGCTCTAATCTAGGGATTTCTAGTTCCTGGATGCTGGCAAAAACTAGGCATTTTAGTCCCTAGACGTTAGCACATAGTGGTCAAGACAGCGTCTAGAGACCCCTAGACGTTGGCACAGGAGCTTAAGGGAGCGTCCAAGGTTTCAGAAGCATGATCTGAAGGTGTCGGTCAATAGACGCTCACACAGAGTGGTCATGAGAGCGTCCAGGCAGTCTTGATTCATGCACAGAGTGCTACTAAGAGCATCCGAGCAGTCATAGACGCCATCACACAGTGCCCAAGAGAGCGTCCGGAAAGTTTCGAATGCACGCAATCAGTTTTGCTGACAGCATCTAGGGTTTTGATTTTGGGTTTGACAATTGGCTTCAGTAACTAGTATATATGGGTTTCTCTCTGTTGTTATATAGATCTATAGATCTATTTTATAAACCTCCCACTGCAAATATATGCATTGGGCTCGTTGTACTCTTTGCTGAAACTTTTTATGACAATTTATTAAAGAAGAAGATTTGAAAGGGTTTCCCCTTATGGGTTTTTCCCTGGTCTTGGACCAATCTGTTGGTTGTGTTTTTTGTCTTCTTTTTCATTGCATATATTGTCTATATTTCAGCTACAGTTTATGATTGTTTACATTGTTATTAATTGGATTCATTGTTAAGAAGAAGTAAGTTGGACTAAAGTAACCGATACAACATGGAACAATCAAAAAAATTAACATGGTATCAGAGTGAGGTTAAGGACAAGCCCAAAAGAAGACAAGTATTGAAGCCTTCATTATCAGAAAGAAGATTGCCTAGTCAAGGTCAAGATGTCTTCCTCTACCTTCAAAGAGCGTGAAAAGTTTGGTGATGCATCAAACTTTGTTGCATGGAAAGTTAGATTGGAGATCATAGATGACAACAATGATGTGTCGGAATACATCCAGGGAAGGATGCTTGAGCCTCTAGAAAATGCTTCTGCTTCCCTTAAGAACAAGTACAAGAAAGGTGAGTCCAAAGCAAAGAAAATTATAGTTGATGGTTTACAAGATCATTTACTTGCATATGTTGGGAATTTAACAAATTCTAAAGATATGTATGACAAGATAGTCGGCATGTATGAAATCAAAAACTTGAATGAGATGACCACCTTGAAAAATCAACTCAAGGAAACCAAGATGAACAAAGGAGAAGTTTTTCAATCCTACATTATGAGGATCTCTCGCCTTAGAGATCAATTGCAGAGAGTTGGAGAAAATGTGCCTGATAAGGAACTAGTAGTTGTGACTCTTAGAGGTCTCCCTCCTATTGGGAAACCTTCATTACCACAATCAGCAACAACAATGTCCTTTCATCATTTGATGAAATTGTTGGAAGCTTACTCAAGAAGAATCGAGGATGATAGCAAGAGGAAGGATTCAAAATCATGAAGAGGGAGAGCCCGTTGCATATATCACTCATGACAAAAGGAAGAAAGCAAAAGGAGGTCCATCAAGGAAGGCTCCTTCTCAAAATACAAAAGCAAGAATGACAGATCGTTATCTCATATTAAATGCTACAATTGCCACAAGAAAGGTCATTATGCTCGAGATTGTCCCGAGAAGAGAAAAAGGCCATGTTACAACACCAGAAGCAACAACAATAATAAAATAAGAAAATACAATCAAAGGAATAACCGTGATAGAAGATATGAAAGAAGAAGAAGAGACTCCTCAAGTGACCGTGAAGAAGATCATCCTCCTCAAAAGAAATGAAGGGCTCCCAGCTATGAAAGTAATGTTGTAAATAAATCTAAATACATTCTTATTTATGCCCTTACTAGTTCTTCTCCACCAGATTCGTGGGATAGTTGGTTGGTTGATAGTGGGGCCACTCATCATTTCTTTGGATACAAGGAAGTCCTCTCTAATCTGGTAGAGAGGGAGACTAAGTTGAATATCATTCTTGGAGATAACTCCACTCATCCTGTGAAAGGTTTTGGGTCCGTCAAATTTCAATTGAATTATGGGGAATCAATTTTGTTGCATGATGTTATGTATGTACTGGGTTAATGAAGAATCTGGTATCTATATCCGCATTGGAAGATAAAGGGATGAGGGTTGCCTTCATCAAAGGAAAAATTTTTACTTGGCCTGTTGATTCACCTATGAGAGATTCATTCACGTTGGATCGAGATTTGAAGGACCCTATAGAGTCACTAGAAGGCCACTTCTAGCATTGGTTCATAATACCAATCATATGTGCGAGTTATGGCACCGTGGATGGGCTCATCTACACATGATGCACTTCCGAAGTTGAATAAATTGGCCTTAGGTATCCCCGATGTTCAAGCTCATCATGGTGGTGTTTGTCTAGGTTGTGTGAATGGAAAGAAAACGAGGGGACCATTCCCCTCTTGTAAGAACAAGACAAATCACATCCTCCATCTCATTCATTCCAATATATGTGTTCTGATGTGTAACATCCTCGGAGCTAAATGTGCATATAAACAACATAATAGGAACATAAATACAATAAACATATCAGCGATAAAAATCCATATATATATCAGTACATTTTCACATGAAAATCAAGGGAATGAGATTTTCATTAATAAATGCAATGAACCAACCAGTGATGGGACTACCACGTTCCATCCGACCATAGATTGACTAAGCCAAGTCTCTCTTCAGCCAATCACCTCCGTGCCATATTCAAACATGAATGTGGGACTCATAGAACACACCAATCAATGTGGATGCCACTGGAGTTCTCCACCTACACTGTGGGGAATTTGAATGCCTCCTAGTCTCTCGGGCTTTATTGTGCATCCGCAGTCTAATCTAGGGATCACTAGGCCCTACATCGAGACATACTCTCCAAGCTTTACTGTGCATTCCATCCCAGAATCACTAGGCCCAACGGAGAGAAAATCCACCTCTTGGCTTTATCGTATATCCCGCCATTCACCGGCAAGGATTCCTAGGCCCACCGAGGCACACAATCTGGATTTACTGCAACCCACAGTCTAGTTCAGGGGTTACTAGGCCAATGGCTTCGTGCATCCTCAGTTTGGTTTAGGGACCACTACCACCATGTGTTTATCAATTCGGAGATCCACCCCACTCAGCTTCGAATCCAATCCGCCATCCCCCACAAACGCGTGAGAGAACCTATCTCATCAAAGCTATCAGGAAATGGCAAGGCTAGGCTGAAAATATTGTCACACTTGGAAAAACCCATGCCATGGTAGAAAAAGAAACACATGCAATCCCATGCATGCTAAATCTAGCAAGGAAAATACACATGCAATCCCATGCATGCCAAATCTAGCAAGGAAAATACACATGCAAGTTGATACCTGCAATGAAGCCTATTGTAGCTGCTTGATCCTGCCTTTCCCTGCTTGATCTTTGCTTCCTCTTGCCTTCTTTGCCTTTCTTGCTCCAATGCCAAAGTGCTCCAAGAAAACTCTAAGTAACCAAGAATATGAGAGAGAGAGAGAATAATGAGAGAGCTCCAAAACTAAATTGACCAAGTCTCGCCCACTGATTCTCATAAGCCTTTTTATTAATGAGGCCTCTATTTTCTTCTTTTTCCATTATTTTCCTTCATTTTCCTCCTCACATGCAACCTGTGACCTTTCACCTATTTTTTCTCCTAATTTCCATTATTTTCACAAATAAATGTGCAAAACTTCCTTTTAATGCCTTAGCCATTGCCTTTGCCAATTTCCTTAGCCATAAACAACCAAATGAACACCCCCTAGGATATCTTGCCCACCATTTAGCTTGGAATACGTGTCCCATCATCCGTGGTATTTATATTTTTTACATGGAATTTTCACCAGGGCTATTACGTGATGCATGTTCATTCTATTGATGGTCATCTCTACTACATCACCTTCATTGATGATTTTGCAAGAAACACATGGATATACTACCTTAAACACAAAGATGAAGCCTTTGAAATCTTCAAGGAATTCAAAGCCTTGATCGAAAATCAAACAAGAAAGAGAATCAAAGTCTTCAGGTCCAACAATGGAGGGGTATACATGTCAAACGAATTCATATCATTTTACAAGAAATAAGGGATCAAGAAGGAAACAATTGTGCCATATACTCCTGAACATAATGGTTTAGCTTAAAGGAAGAACAAGTCTAAGTTCCTTTGGGTAGAATCCACATCTACTTATGTATATGTTTAAAACAGGGTGCCTCATCAAGCGTTAGAAAACAAGACCCCCGAAGAAATATTCATAGGTGGCATGCTTGATATTAGCCATCTTCATGTATTTGGATGCCTTGTATATTTTCATGTGCTGAAGGATAAAAGGAACAAATTGGAAGCTACAGGAAGAAAAGGTACGTTTGTGGGTTATTGTGAAAATTCTAGAGCATATAGAATATATATTCCTGGTCAGAGGAAGGTTGAAATTAGCAGGGACGTAACTTTCGATGAAGATGCAGCTCTTGGAAAAGCAAGAGATATTCCTCCACCTCCTCCTCCCAAGGAAGAGAATGATGACTGGGATATTATAGATGGTCCATCCATGCCCAAGTCCGATATGGCTGATGATCCCATGGAGTATATGGATCCATTAGATCCTCCTCCAAGTGATCTTCCTACTAGGAAGAGACCACTTTGGATCCATAATACTCTACAAAATGTTGAAAGAAATGTTCCCATTTGTAGATCATTCAGAGAAATGAAGAAACCATGCAAGTATTAGGAATATGTTGCAGCCGTGAGCACTATGATTCAAGTTGAATTGTCCTCATTCAAAGAAGTAGTAAAAGGACAAGTTTGGAAGGATGATATGGTTGAGGAATATGAATCAATTGTGAAAAATGATATATGGGATGTTGTGCCAAGACCAAATGGAAATATGTTGTGACTTCAAAATGGCTATTCAAAATCAAACATGGAATGATGGCAGCATTGAGAAATACAAAGCAAGGTTCATAGCTTAAGGATTCCCTCACAAAGAGGGAGAAGATTATGATGACATATTTTCTCCGGTAGCTCAGTATACAACCATTCGTTTGGTAGTTTCCCTTGCATCCGGTCAAGGATGGACTCTTCATCAGATGGACGTAAAGACCTCTTTCATGCATGGCATGTTACAGGAAGAAGTATATGTTGAAAAACCATGGGGATTTGAAGTGGAAGATCAAAGAACACATGTTTGCAGGTTGAAGAAGGCATTGTATGGATTGAAGCAAGCTACCTGAGCTTGGTATGCATGCATTGACAGTTACTTAGAGAAGTTGGGATTCACAAGAAGCAATGTCGATCCCGACCTCTACTTCAAGGTAGTCCAAGGTATGTCATTGATTTTGGTTTTATATGTTGACGATCTATTCTTGGTAGGTAGTGAGCCTCTAATGATCAAGTTTAAGAGGGAGTTAGCCTCTGAATTTGATATGAAGGACCTTGGTCTCATGCACTAATTTCTAGGCCTTGAGGTGTGACAAAGGCCTGGTGATATTTTCCTTTCACAAGGAAAATATGTTGTGAAGCTACTGGAAAAATTTGGGATGACTAAATGCAAATCCATGATTACACCGATGGAAATGAGCTTCAAGAAATTATGTGGAGACGCTGCAGGACCCGATTTGGAAAATCCATCTGAATATATACAATTGATTGGGGCTCTGATGTTCCTTGTGAACATTCGTCCAGATATATGCTATGTAGTAAACATATTGATTCAATTCATGACAAAACCCCTCCATGCACATTAGATAGCTGCCAAACACATATTGAGATATTTGCATGGGTCAATGACACTTGGCCCGAGATATTATGCTGGAGATGTTCAACTTCATGGATACGCTGATGTTGACTGGACATGAAATGTTATTGATAGAAAGAGTACATTTGGATGTTGTTTTAGCCTTGGATATGCCATGATATCTTGTATGAGCAGGAAACAAAAGTCTGTAAAATTAAGCATTGCCGAAGTAAAATACATTGCCACTAGCATGGCTAGTTGTGAAGCAGTTTGGTTAAGGAGCTCTCTCGAGAGTTATTTGAGCAGGTCCTAGAGACCACAGTGATATATTGTGACAACAAGAGTGGGATCCATTTGGAAGAGAATATCATGTTCCATGACAAGTCCAAGCACATTGGATTTGATATCACTTTATTTGAGACATGGTGCAGATAGGAGTTGTAAGACTCCATCACATATCGACAGATGAACAAATTGCAGATATTCTCACCAAGGCATTACCGAAAGGAAATTTCTTGGTCTTTAGAGAGAAGCTTGGACTCATGGATGTGGCCACTCCGGATAAGGGGCAACGTTGATCAAGGACACTGAACCAACTCTTCCTACCCTCATTGAGCTCCCTGGGTGAGGAATTGAGATAGAGGGCTCCTGGGTTTGAGGGATCTTTGGACAATAGGGTACTCCTATATATGTTACCCATAGGGTTGAAGATGTTTCTCTCCTATCTTCATAGGGTCAGGGAATGTTGCTCCCATATTTAGTCTTTTCATAGTATACCCTAGTTGGCATCATACCCATAGGCAGGGCTTGTCAGGAATACCGCTCCTCATTTGGCCAATGAGTTGAGAGTGTCCTTGGGGTGTACAACTCAAGTCGATTATGATGCAGGTGTTCTTACCACATGACTATTAAGAGTCATTGATAGGAATATCGGTAGGAAATATGATTGGGTTGATAGTTTCTCCCCTTTTGATGTTTTGGGTTGAGGATGAGCTCCCCGATGAGATTCCAGGGTCGAACATGTGCTCCCCTGTATGATGAGTTATCCTATTGCTTGGTATGGGTGGAAGTTATTGCTCCCTGATTCTTCTTCTTTTAGATCCGAGAAATTTTCAATAGATAGAGTTGAGCAGAGACAGCCAAAGCATGACCACAACATGACAGGATGATATGAAGATCAACTGATAGATATTGGTAGGTGGAATTCTTCCTAGTTGAGAGGGAGTGTTAATTTTTTGCAACTAGGGTAAAATTCCACATTGGACAACTAATATTACTGAGATGATGCTTGCATTAAATTCTTCTTTTCAAGAGGACCAAATCGACCTAAAGATCACCCTATTTGGTCAAGCAGAAGTTGAGTTTTGAATTATTTTATTCATATATGTATTATGGAATGGTTCGGCCCTAAGCACATGTGAAATTGGTTAGGTCGGCCTCAACCCCAAGTGGACCCTCAGGAAATCCTATAAATAGAAGTGACCTCAAGCTCATTTCATCACATTGATCAAGCCATCTTCTATTCTTCTCTTTTGTCTTGGTTCACACAGGTCTAATGGAAGGAGTTCGCGCAAGGGTTCTAAATCACAGGGGTGAAGCTTACTCTGATCTAGGGTTTTTTTGTTCCTATACGTTGGCACAAAACTGGGAATTTTAGTCCCTGGATGCTGGCACACAGTGGTCAAGACAACGTCCAGAGACCCCTAGATGCTGGCACAAAAGCTTAAGGGAGTGTCCAGGGTTTCAGAAGTAGATCTGAAGGTGTCGGTCCCCAGACACTCGCATAGAGTGGTCCTGAGAGCATCCAAGCAACCCCAGATGCATGCATAGTAACTCGAAGAGAGAGTCTGAGGGTTTGGAGCATATATGGGTGAGTTTGACCCCGGACGCATGCACAGTGTCTTCCTGAGAGCGTCCGAGCAGTCACAGGCACCCTCACATAGTGTCCAAGAGAGCGCCTGGAAAGTTTTGGACGCATGCAGTCAGTTTTTCTGAGACCGTCCAGGGTTTTGACTTTGGGTTTGACAGTTGGCTTCAGTTGGCTTCAATGATCCGGTAGATCTTGGTTTCTCTCTATTTGTTATATAGATATGTAGATCTGTTTAGTAAATCTCTGCTGCAATTATATGTATTGGGCTCATTGTACTCTCTGTTGAAAACTTTTTATGATGACCTATTAAAGAAGAATATTTGGAAGGGGTTCCCGTTGTGGGGCTTTTCCCTAGTCTTGGATCAATCTGCTGGTTGTGTTGTTGTCTTCTTTGTCATTGCATATATTTTTCTATCTTCAGTTACATTTTATGATTGGTTACATTGTTATTAATTGGATGCATTGTTAATGAAGAAGAAAAAATGGACTATAGTAATTGATACATCATAGAATAATCAGAAAAATTAACACCTATAACATGGATATTCTAGATGGAGCAATACATTCATATACACCAAGTGATAGCTTTAAAACTTGTAAATATTGCATCCATGTATTTAAAACAAGATCAAATTGTATGGTATTAATGGCTTTGCGAAAGGAAAAATGATTATATCCTATATTGGTCCATTTGTGTGGAAGAATTGATAGCACTTCATGGGGATATTAAGAGCAAGACATTTCTTAGTCAATTGGTAAATATTCAACAAAAAGGTCCAATTACACAACATGTTCAACAATTCCAAAAGCTAAGTCTCAAGGTAAAGAACATTTCAAAGGATAATTTGTTATACCTCTTTGTGGGAACTTTAATGGAAAGCAATCAAAATGACGTGCGTATTTTTTAACCTAAATCCCTAGGGCATGTTTCTGGTCTAGCAAGGAAAGTTGGAAGCATAAATATGGCTACTAGAAAATTAGACACTAACAATTATAAAGAACATCATGCTCCCTGTCCTAAACTAACAAGGATGACACCTTAGCAAATGGATGAAAAAAGAGAAAAGGGACTATGTTTCAATTGTGACAACAAGTATAGTAAGGGGCATAAATGCGGTGAGGAGAAATTACTGTACATAGACTATCAAGATGAAGAAGAACAAGAATTGGACCTGTCACAATATCTAGAGCTAGAAGAGACTGCTCCAATAATATCTTGTCATGCGTTGGCTAACATCAATACTCCACAAACCCTTAAGATAGAAAGATATATCAAAAAGGAAAAGGTAACAATGGTGATTAATTTAGGTAGTACCCATAACTTCATGAATTATAAATTAGCAAAACTTCTTAATTTTTTTGTATTATGAGCACCATAATTTCAAGTAATGATTGCAAATGGAGGTACCACAAATTGTTCAGGGAAGTGCCATAATATTAGGCTAAATATGGGGAGTATTTATTGGATAGTCCCATGATTGCAATCCAAATGGGCGATGTTGATGTTGTATTAGGGGTCCAATGGTTACAATCATTAGGAATGGTGACCCTTAATTTTCAAGATATTTTCATGAGATTTTCCTCATAATAAAAGAAAGTTGAGATTATAAATGTCTAAGGGAAACCAATTAAAGTGATATGCTCTAATAGCATGACAAAATTACTCAAAAATAGACACCGTGGAGTAATTGCATAATTTTGTTTATTAGATGTTGAAATATCTATATCCTTTACTCCATTAGATCTCCAAAAAGCTATAAACAATCATTCCAAGGTATTTGGAGAGATGCCTAAGGGTCTTCCACTTGCTCGGGATCATGACCATGCTATTCATTTGCAACCTAGAAGTAAAGCACCTAACATTATGTTTTAAATGTAACAATTTTCATAAAAGAGTGAGATTAAGTGTTTGATTCAAGAAATGTTAGAGGGCAACATCATTCAATCTAGCCAAAATGCATAATGAACAAGGTCATGAATGTATGCTTTTCATGGTTTTAGATATTGTAGATGGGCCTTTAAGCATACAATACTAAGATGGTTTCCCATTCCTAGGAAAATGTACCTTTTCTAGTCTTCTTGATCCTTTAGTTGCTGCTCTTTCATCTCCTTGGTAGTTTGCCTAACACCCCATGCTATATACTATGGTAGCTCTTCTGGTTGATAAAATCCTATAGTATTTTCTATCCTCTAACATTCTGTTGGTTCCAGAATGTACCATCCCTTAGAAGTTTTCTTCAGGGGTTCTCAAAGCCAAAGAGGGCCTAAGAGAATCCAAAGGTCCAAGGCCAAAATGCTAGAAAAAATGGGTTTTAAGGTCAGGTTCATGTGGTGTCAATGAAAAAAAGTATGCCTGCCCACACCAATGATGCATGCGTCAGTGGGCATGTGGTGACAATAGGTGTTGGAACGATGGACACAAAAAAGTTATGGGCACACAAGCCAATCCGACGATCCATATTTCCCCGCACCATCGAGGTGCATGACCATTCACCTAGTTGATGGGTGCGGAAGGGGCCATGTGACGATCTCTCGTGCATCCTGCACCCCTCTGAAACTTTCAAATTCAAGTTTCAGGGGCATATAGAAGTGCCACGGAGACCTCCACATTGGCAGTCCACACATGCCAAACCGCCACCCAACCCACTAGGTTGACCTAATCACCATACCAACCATTCCACATCGGCCTCCTGCCACACCGGGCCCTGTGACATCTGATCCATACCACATCAACACCTGACATGTGGGCCAACCCTTGTCATGCTCACATCAACCCTAAAAATTCTCAATAATTTGTTGGAAATAGCAACAAGAAATGCTAAAAATGAAAGTGCTAAAAATAGCGTTCCTATAAATAGCATTTCGGGATACATTCCAATTTTAATTAGTCCCTAAATTAAAATTCGAATTTGAGCTCAGCAACAGTTTGTAAAATTTTTTAATTAATTCATCTTGAGTTAATTAGTTAGAGAAAATCAAACATGAAGTCTATGTGAAGACATGCAACAGTTATCCCTTTGATTGAGGAAGTTCTCCCTTAATTAAGGAGACCAGGATGAGTTGTAATTTGAGTTGTAATTAGTTAGCTCAGTTAATTGAGTTAAGTCCAGTTAGATTAGTTCCAATAATTTGTGGAACTAATTGTGAGTTCAGTTAGTCAATGCATGCATGCATGCAACTAGTGTACTTCAGATAACTGAATATTCTCTCATAAATAACTCATGCATGTCAGTTCAGACAGAGACGCAGTTGAGATCAAAGGATGGGATAGTGTACTATCAGTTGCAGCAGTATTCCCTTGAGGATATCTCTTGCATGAAGAAGGAATTATCTCCTTCAGGATTGCGTAGTTATTCAAGAGGTCAGTATTGTGTGTGAGGTGAGAATCACACAGGTTGCAGCTGGAGGACCCAGGAGACACTGCGCAAGAAAATAAGAGGCTTAGAGGACTGAAGGAAGGCATATGTGTTGTCTATTATGTCCATGAACAACATTGAGGGATTGTACTGAGAGCTAGATAGCTTGTGAGCTAAAGCTTTGTGTAATCTGGAGATATTTCCACTTGTATGATAATACAGAGATCGAGGTTTTTGGCTGAGGCTTTCCCCAGAGTATTCTTCTGTGTTCATGTGTGATTGATTTCTTCTTCAAATGTTATATGTTTTCTATTTGATCTTGATCAAAATAGATTAAGCTTCCGCAAGTTTGTTTGTAGAAGTAGATCGAGTATTTTGCTCTAGTATATTGCATTATCAGGTGATCTATGGTGAAATTTCTACATGGTATCAGATCAAAGGTGATCAAAGTGGAGAACAGTATACAAAGAAGGGAGAATTTCGAAGTTTGAAGTTATTGATTATAGAAATCAAATTTTTATCACATCTCAAATTTCACCAATGGTGTTCAACGGTTTGAGACTCGAGTATGCCTTGGATGGCAGCTCGAATTATATAGCCTGGAAGGATCGCATGGAAGCGGTACTAGAGGACAATGGTTTGAAGGACTTCATTGATCAAGAAGTCCCAAAGCCAGCAGCAACTAATACCCAAGTGAAGCAAACAAAGTTCCTTCTAAAAATTAATTACTCCAAAAGACATGGAATATAAAATTATCCATTGAGGATATAAATATTATATTAAATATGAATAAGAATAAGAATGATAATGAATTACAATGAGAATGAGAGGCTTGCTTATATACCACGCAAGTGTCTCTTCATAAAGAGTCATGTCTTATTAGACATGCCTCTTCAACCTAATTACTAGCTTAACTAATTATTATTTATGATTTATCTTTATTATTTATATTTATATTATTTAGATATATTTTATTCGTTACATTGCCTCCTTCCTCAAAGAGCTTTGTCCTCAAAGCTTGTCAATGAAAAAGGCTTGATCTCTTTTTCGGCTCGAAAGTCTTTCTGTCTTGGAAAAATCATCTTCGTTGATACAAGCTAATATGATCTTCTAAGTGACAAACAAAATTGTCGCAACAAGAAGGGATCAGACCATCCCAGATTAATCTTCTGTATAGCATTCTGATCACTGGAATTTTGTAATGACTTGTCCTCGTAGCACTAGGTTGAGGTTACATTACTCTTTTCTGGAACATTAGTTTGATGTTTCGGTTTTGACTAGTTCAAATATGTAGCATGGTTGATTCGTCTGTTCTCATGATTCAGATGCCGATATGGAACCTTTTTTGTTTGATTTTTCCTTACTGGGCATGTGCCAATTCTCATATTTTCTTCAGTCGAAGATGTTGTTGAGTTGGTTATGAAACATTCACTAGGGATGTTAATTGTTTGAACTGCAACATTCAAGCGCGTGTTTTCTTCAACTTGCTAGTCTTCTTCTTGAGTTGTGACATTCACTGAATCGATATTTATTGTTTTGTCATCAACTTGAATTCCTACATTTGATGCTTCCTTCTTGATAAGTTGTTGTACCTGGCTTTCTAATGACTTCTTATTCTTCTTAAGTTTCTTAATTTGTGTCAGCAATTTTTCACTATGGTTTTTAAGTCGAGAAACTTCTTCATTTTTGTCAATAGTGATTTTATTAATTTCGTTTTCAATATTTTGTAATATTTTTTTACCTTCTTGAGAAATTACTTTTGAAATATCTGGGATATCTTCTAGCGTTACTGAGTTTGGTTCCAGTGTAAAATCTTGGAGCGTTATTTTCTTTTTTCTTGTAAGAAACATAATGTCAATTTTTTTTTTTTTTTTTTTTGTATTTAGAATAAAGGAACCTAGCGTTTCCATCCAAGGTAACCCCCCAAAAATGTCATTATCAATGTCACTATTGTAAAAACGTAAGGTTTTCACAGTGAATTTTGAGGTAAAAGTATAATCTCCAATATTTAGGTGTAAATTGCTTATATCATATTGTTTGCCACAAATATTTGTTTCAACTATATTTGATTCAGGAATCACCAACTGGTTAGCACATTGAGGACTAACATAATTACTTCTTTCAATAGGACAGATAGAGATTATGATGTCTCTTCCTGCAAGTGATCCTTTGATTTGAAATAATGTAGCAACATATTTACCAAAGGTTTCAGGAAACCTTTCATTACTAGTCTCCATTTTACTCTTTAAATATTAAATACCTTTTTAAATCACTCCTTTTTTTTTATAATAATTTTTTTTATATAAAACTTTTTTTTATTTTATTTATAATTTTATATATTGCCTTAATTAATAAAATATATTTTCACTCCTCTCTTATAACAATTTAATATATATATATATATATATATTCTCTTCTTCTTCTTCTTCTATTTTTTTACTCTTTTAATAAAAAAAATTATATAATAATAATTATATATATATATATATATATATATATATATATATATATATATATATATATATATATAATTTTAATTGAAAAAATGGCTCTGAAACCGCGCTCCGCAGAAGACCGCGACGGTTTCGGTTGAAGACATCTCAGCACGGCCGCAGGACCACAGGGAACGGTAGTTCTGTCGGGCGTTAGGGTTTTTTTGGAACAGGCGACAGCACGACGGCGACGGGAGCAGTTATGAACTCGGACGGCATGGAGGACTTTCCGGTAACGGACCTCGTGGACTATTCCGAGGATCCGCTATCTGGACAGTCAGTGTTCACCGAACCCATTTTCACATCTTCGGTTTTCGCATCTAATCCTGCAAATGACCTTCTGACTAGGGTTAACCTGACGTCTATTGCCTCGCCGGAACAGGATCTCGAGGCTCCGCCGTTATCTCCCGGGACCGCCTTCTTGCTCGCATCTTCATACCCCGAGGCTCTGACTCTCGAAGATATCCCTCCCACACCGATTGTTTTACCTTCCTCGCTCTCGGAACCTAGGGTTCATGTGCCCCCGCAGTCGAACCCGGCTACCCCCTCCGCGTCAAAAGGGCCCAAGCCCTCAGGATGTTTCGGTACTCCCGTGGTAAATTCATGTGCTCCAGGGCCTTCCTCGGCGGGCAATTCAAACCCTCTTTCAGATCATCCATCCGCCCCGAGAACAAAGAAGCAGAAGGCAAGATGCGTTAGGGCTATCAGGAAGGAAACCACAGTCACTTTCGGGAATTCGACAAGTTTCGAGGAAACTATGGCGCTCGCTTGCACCGTCTTGGTGGGTCACGTGCGAGGACGCACATTCTCGGCGGACCGCTTGCTTCGATGGGTTAAGGAAATCTGGGGCTCCCTTCTCCCTCAGTCCCTGAGGTTGAGGTACTCCCCCGGGGATGGTTCACCCTCCAATTCGCTAAGGAAGATCATACGAACATTGTACTTGAGAACTATTGGCACATTGAGACAGCTCCCGTACTCTTGAAGCGATGGACCCCTTTATTTGACCCTGAAAGGGAGCAGATCGCTGCTGGACCTCTGTGGGTAAGGTTACCTGGACTCCCCCGGCAATATTGGAATGAGGAGGCCTTCATCAAAATTGGAAACGCTCTGGGGACATACTTGGATCACAATCGCTCTTATGTAGATACTCGGAGAAGAACCATGGCGCGCATCCTAGTACATCTTGACACCAGGGAAGGATTAGAGGAGGACATCACCCTGCAATGGGGAAGGCACAAGCGCATTCAGATACTGGATTATGAGGGTGTTCCATTTCGGTGCAACCGGTGTCACCAGGTAGGGCATCTCTATAAGGATTGCCCTCTCAAAAAACGCGAGAACAACCCTCCTAAATATACTCCTATCGTTCCTCGAAGAACTGCGCCTCAGATCTCCCCGCCTCAGATGGTTACATCAACTCCACATGGAGCGCTTCATCATCCTCCGTCTACTACTGAGGGCACATCCACTTCTCCCATGACAAGGACAAGGGCAGCAGCTGCAGCAATTCAGAAAACGGGTACTGATCTATCTCCTTCATCTCATACTCTTTCCCTATCATCTGATTGCATTAATTCTATCTCTGTATCAAAGGCTCAGTGCTCTATCCCGCCGCCCCCTCCTACTACTGCTACAATCCCTCCTTCCCTTACCCTTGATCATTCCTCGTCCCCATCTCGCCCTATTGTGCCTCTCCCTGAATCAAAACCGCCTCACCATTATTCTCTCCGGCCCCGACCCTCACAATCTGTCTCTGATGGTACCTCGGGGCTGAGCATTATTCCCCCTGATCCTGGTCACACCTCATCCAGGGGACGAAAATCAAATTTGAACAAAGCCATTCGGCGTGCTGGGGCTGAAGTTGCTTCGGGACGTCAATCCACCATTGTCGGGGCCCTTAGAGCTACAAACCCCCTACAGCGGGGTCCCCCATGAAGTGCCTATCCTTTAACTGCAGGGGTTTAGCTAGCTCCCCCAAAAAACTAGCCCTAAAACGACTTTTTCAGGTCGAATTACCAGACATCATTTTCCTTCAAGAGACTTTGGGTTCTGCAGAATCTATATCTCTTGCCCTAAAATCGATTGCGCCAAAGTGGCAGTACATTGGGCTGGATGCTATGGGCCGTTCGGGTGGAATGGCCATTGGACTCAATCCTTACTCCATCAGACTGGACTCTTCATGGGGAGGGCCAGGATATTTGGGTGCTGACATTTTTTCCAAAGACCTTGGGCTGCCACTGCGTATCATCAACATCTATGGACCCTGTCAGCAGAGAGAAGGATTTTGGCGCACCCTCCTTGATCGATCATTGATGCAAGAGGAAAACCTGATCATTGGAGGAGACCTAAATTTCTCCTTGGGATATGGTGAATCATGGGGCTCATCGGCACAAGCAGACCCCATATCAGACTTCATGAGGAACCTGCTCGATCAACATGATCTCATCGACATCCCCATGAATCACCCTCTTCCCACATGGAGAAATCGAAGGATCGGGCCAGCAGCTTTGGCTCGTAGACTTGATCGTTTTTTGATCAAAGGACCGCTGCTTCGCCATCTCCATCATTATAAGCAGTGGGTGAGTACTGGGGGAATTTCGGATCACTCTCCCATCCTGATGGAAATTATGGGTCCTCACCCTAAACCAAAAGCCCCTTTCAAATTCAACCATCTATGGTTGCAGGACCCTGGTTTCTCTAAACTGGTCACGGACTTTTGGGCAGCACACCCTATTAGCAGGGAACCCTCTTTGGCTAGGGGTTTTGTCAAAAATCTGACGGAACTTAAACATATTGTGATTGAATGGGCAAAGATGAAAAAAGCCAAGGAAGATGAACTGCTCATCTCGATAGAAGCAGACATTCACGCTCTGCTGGATGAACAAAACCTGGGCTTTATCTCTGTGGAAAGCAAACACAGGCTGGTCGAACTAGAGAAGCAGAAGCACAGTATACTCAAGCTCAGAGAGGAATCGATCAGGTTGAGAAGTAGAGCTACTTGGCTCAAGGCAGGGGATGAAAACTCCAGATTTTTTCATAATTTTGCAAATGGGAGGAGAGTGGCAAATACCATTTGGAACCTACCCTATCCTGATGGGGGTCTGGCAGACTCCTTCATCAAGCTATCCAGTCTAGGCACTTCCTATTTCAAGGGTATCTTCAAATGCCCTGAGGGAACCAACCTTGCTGAGATCATCCGCGTAGCATCCCATTTCCCGAGGTTTGTTAACAATGAAGACTTGGAGGATCTTAATGCACCGGTCACCATGAATGAATTGGAGCACACCATAAAATGGTTTCAGAAGGAAAAGAGTCCTGGCCCCGATGGATGGACCATTGAATTCTATCTGGCCTTTTATGACATCATTGGAGAAGACATCTTGAAGGTGGTGGAAGAGAGCAGAACCTCTGGTCAGATCTATCATGCTATTAATACCACCTTCATTGCTCTCATACCTAAATCAGACTCTCCATCATCCTTCGCTGATTTTCGTCCCATTTCGCTATGCAATGTTCTCTATAAGATCATATCCAAGATAATTGCAAATAGGATCAGACCCATTTTATCCAAACACATCGCTCCACAGCAATTCGCTTTCTTGGAAAACAGGCAGATTCATGAAGCCATTGGCTCTGCACAGGAAGCCATTCACTCTATTTGGACTAAGCACCTCAAGAGCATTCTTCTCAAAATTGATCTCTCTAAGGCTTTTGATAGAGTCAGCTGGCTTTACATCAAGATGATTCTCATCCATCTGGGCTTCCCGCATCAGCTTATCACTTGGATTATGGCATGCATTACTTCACCAACTTATAGTATTCTGATTAACGGCGCTGCATCCCATTTCTTCCACTCAGAGAGGGGACTCCGTCAGGGATGCCCCCTTTCCCCCCTCTTGTTCCTATTGGTAACAGAAGCGCTCAGTCGACTCATCATTTCTGCAAAAAGGGAGGGAACTATCCGAGGCTTAAAGATCTCAGAAGCATGTTTTCTAACACACCTTCTGTTCGTGGACGATGTCCTTATTCTCCTTGATGGAAGTATCCGGGACACCTCATCCTTCAACAGAATCCTTAAACTATTTACTCATGCCACGGGAATGGTGGTAAATCAGGAGAAGTCCTCCATCACTTTGGTAGGTACTTCTGTAGCTGAATCATATTCGGCTATGCAGGCTTTTCCATTTATCACTCAGCCTCTGGATCGAGGTCTTAAATACCTTGGATATTGGCTAAAGCCTACAAATCAAAAAATAGCTGACTGGGTGTGGCTTGTCACCAAGATTGAAAAGAAAATATCATGTTGGTACTTCAGATACCTCTCCAGAGCGGGAAGGTTAACTCTGATCAAATCAGTGCTGGAAGCGACCCCTGTTTTTTGGATGGCATTAGCATGGATCCCCGGAACATCCTCTCAAAGATTCAGAGACTATGCAACAGATACTTGTGGGCTGGAAAGGAAGAGAAGCGCACCTTTGCTTGGATCTCCTGGAGCAAGATTGCTCTCCCCAAGAAATGGGGGGGATGGGGATTAAAGGACCTGGCATCCTTTGCAAAAGCTCTTGCTGCAAAGATGGGTTGGGCGCTGCTGACTTCCCACAGTCTATGGACTGACATAGCATACCATAAGTACATCTGGCCTCTCGACATCATCGATTGGGCTAGACTTCCAAACTGGAACAGAACGGGCATCTCTTCCATATGCAAAGCCCTCCTACACTCCCTCCCCCTTCTCAGAAGCAATATCGTGTGGCGCATCAGAAGTGGAAACAGAGCTCGCATAGGTATGGACCCATGGAGTGGATGCGGAGGTAGACACAGGCTTCCACCGGATCTGATTGCCCTCCTAAACTCCCGTGGCATCAGGGTGCTTGCACAGATTGCTGATCCTGAGGGCTCTGACATACTACACCAGGCTTGGAAATCTGGCACTCAATTAGATATCCCGATCAGATGGCACGAACCCTGGAAAGAATATTGCGATGCCCTCTCTGAATCCCATATCAGAATTGTGGAAGGGCCGGATGAACTCATCTGGCAGATTGCTGATAGTGGGATTTACTCTCCTCGTGAAGGATATAAACTCATCATTAACCACAGAAAGCCGGAAGTGCTAGACAGATGGTGGCACCAGATATGGAAGTTAACTGCATCGCCCAGATCCAAATTATTTTCTTGGTGTGTCCTCCGCAATCGCATTCCCACTGATGAATACCTCAAGCGTAGGGCAGTATCGGGACCCTCGCGTTGTGTGCTGTGCAAAGCAGACACAGAGACCACTGAACACTTATTCTTAAGATGCCCCATTGTTATACAAATATGGCATAATATCAAATTTCACATACAGTACTCGGGAGACTGGTCTGGTACAGACCTTATCAGCGCTTGGATAGATTGGGGGAACAAACACAGTGGCTCGAAAATTGTAAACCTCCCTATCATTGTTAACTGGTCTATTTGGAAGTCCAGAAATAGAATGATATTTGATGGATGGGAGGCTAGGTGGCCACTCGTTGAAGCTGGCATCATCACAGCATACAACGAATTACCAAATCCTCCTCCCACAAAACTGCGACGGCCGACCCCTCCTCCCAATATCGACATGGGCTCGCCATGGGCTTATTTCGACGGGGCTGCAAACGAACATGGCTGCGGAGGGGGTATCATTTTACACATATCCTCGAGGCACTTCTTTCATATCAAAGTAGGATTGGGGGCTGGCACAAACAATTATTCTGAGCTCATTTCTCTCCGACATCTGTTACATTTTGCACTCAGTCACCAATGCACCAGCATCAACATATTTGGCGATTCTCAGATTGTTACAAACTGGGTCAATAGAGTTACCACATGTCACTCACACACTCTAAATGTATTGCTTGATGAAGTATTTATACTAAAGGATGCTTTTAACTTTTTTCACATCTCTCATATATACAGAGAACATAACCAGACTGCTGACAAGCTTTCCAAGGAGGCCGCGGTGATGGAGAATGGGTTATGGGAAATCACTGAATTTTTGGATCAGCAGGAGCAGAAATACTACCATCGGCCATATATAGACCCGACATATCCTACTGCGGGTCAACAGGCGACATAACATAATAGTTTTTTGAGGATTTGACTGCACAACATGATATAATTTGAAATAGATTGAGGATTGCCAAAAATGGCACCAATTTTGCACAATTTTTGAAAATGTAACAGACAGATATACAGCACAGACATGCAAATTTTTTGTGAAAATGTACAGAACAGTTGGCATATGCTTCAAAGCATCTACATATGTAATCTTTCATATTTATAATGAAATATTACGGATTTTTCCAGTGGAAAAAAATATATAATTTTAATTTATATATATATATATATATATATATTATAAAATTATAATTATATAAAATTTATATATACTTTTTTGAGACCCACTTTTCCTTTTATATGTAATTATATAAGGCTTATATAGTATCCTTTTTTATAATTATAATAATATTTTTTTCTCAGAAAATTTGGATGAAATGTGACTTTGTACGGTCACAATCTTTAGATTTGAATGATTAAAATTATTTAGATCACACTTTTTTTCTCCAATGTTATCAAAATATCTTTTACTTTTAAAATACCATAGGCTATTACCATGGGTTGTTTTTAAAAACTCTGTTAAAATGTTCTCCATGTAAAAAGTAAAATGTATTTCTTTTGTTTTTTGTTTTTCTTTTAACTTTTTAAAATACCATAGGCAATTACCATGGGTTGTTTTTAAAACCACGGGCTTCTCTACGTAAAAAGTTTTAAATATACTTGGTATGAGATTTTGTATCCATTTTGTTTTTTCTTTTACTTTTATATTTTTTTTGGTTAAATTTTTTTTTTTTTTTTTATGGCCAAAGGCCTAGAAAAATGGAGAAAAGGAAAAACTCTCAAATATTGAGCAAAATGCTTCAATTATACAACAACAAGGTTGACAAATTTCGATAGTCAAAGACTTGGACAAGAGAATGAGCTTTGTGCACCGGTTAAGCAACCTAGAGGCCCGAACTGCTCTGATACCAAATGAAGCGAACAAAGTTTCTTCTAAAAATTAATTACTCCAAAAGACATGGAATATAAAATTATCCATTGAGGATAGAAATATTATTATTAAATATGAATAAGAATAAGAATGATAATGAACTACAATGAGAACGAGAGGCTTGCTTATATACCACGTAAGTGTCTCTTCATGAAGAGTCATGTCTTATTAGACATGCCTCTTCAGCCTAATTACTAGCTTAACTAATTATTATTTATGATTTATCTTTATTATTTATATTTATATTATTTATATATATTTTATTCATTACATTGCCTCCTTCCTCAAAGAGCTTTGTCCTCAAAGCTTGTCAATGAAAAAGGCTTGATCTCTTTTTCGGCTTCGAAAGTCTTTCTGTCTTGGAACAATCATCTTCGTTGATACAAGCTAATATGATCTTCTAAGTGACAAACAAAATTGTCGCACCAAGAAGGGATCAGACCATCCGAGATTAATCTTCTGTATAGCATTCTGATCACTGGAATTTTGTAACGACTTGTCCTCGTAGCACTGGGTTGAGGTTACATTACTCTTTTTTGGAACATTAGTTTGATGCTTCGGTTCTGACTGGTTCAAATATGTAGCATGGTTGATTCGTCTGTTCTCATGATTCAGATGCCGATATGGAACCTTTTTTGTTTGATTTTTCCTTATTGGGCATGTGCCAATTTTTATATTTTCTTCTGGCGAAGATGTTGTTGAGTTGGTTATGAAACATTCACTAGGGATGTCCATTGTTTGAACTGCAACATTCAAGCGCGTGTTTTCTTCAACTTGCTTGTCTTCTTCCTGAGTTGTGACATTCACTGAATCGATATTTGTTGTTTTGTCATCAACTTGAATTTCTACATTTGATGCTTCCTTCCTGATAAGTTGTTGTACCTGTCTTTCTAATGATTCCTTATTGTTCTCAAGTTTCTTAATTTGTGTCAGCAATTTTTCACTATGGTTTTTAAGTCGAGAAACTTCTTCATTTTTGTCAACAACGATTTTATTAATTTCGTTTTGCATATTTTGTAATACTTTTTTACCTTCTTGAGAAATTACTTTTGAAATCTCTGAGATATCTTCTGGCGTTACTAAGTTTGGTTCCAGTGTAAAATCTTGGAGCGTTATTTTCTTCTTCTTGTAAGAAAATGTCAAAAACTTTTTTTTTTTTGTATTTAGAATAAAGGAACCTAGAGTTTCCATCCAAGGTAACCCCAAAACAATGTCACTATCAATGTCACTATCGTAAAAACGTAAGGTTTTCACAGTGAATTTTGAGGTAAAAGTATAATATCCAATATTTAGGTGTAAATTGCTTATATCATATTGTTCGCCACAAATATTTGTTTCAACTATATTTGATTCAGGAATCACCAATTGGTTAGCACATTTAGGACTAACATAATTACTTCTTTCAATAGGACAGATAGAGATTATGATGTCTCTTCCTGCAAGCGATCCTTTGATTTGAAATAATGTAGCAACATATTTACCAAAGGTTTCAAGAAACCTTTCATTACTAGTCCTCATTTTACTCTTTAAATATTAAATACCTTTTTAAATCACTCCTTTTTTTATAATAATTTTTTTTTTTAAAACGTTTTTTATTTTATATAATTTTATATATTCTCTTAATTTATAAAATATATTTTCACTTTTCTCTTATAAGAATTTAATATATATATATATATATATATCAAATATTCTCTTCTTCTTCCTCTTCTATTTTTAACTCTTTTAATAAAAAAATTTATATAATAATAATATTTTTTTTATATAATTATAAATTATATATATTATATAATTTTAATTTATATATATTATAAAATTATATTTATATAAAATTTATATATAATGAGACCTACTTTTCCTTTTATATGTAACGATATAAGGCTTATATAGTATCATTTTTTATGATTATAATAATATTTTTTTCTCAGAAAATTTGGATGAGACGTGACTCTTGGTACGGTTACAATCTTTAGATTTGAACAATTAAAATTATTTAGATCACACCTTTTTTCTCCAATGTTATCAAAATATCTTTTACTTTTAAAATACCATGGGCTATTACCATAGGTTGTTTTTAAAACCTCCTGTAAAAGTAGTATTTACTTTTCACATAAGTGCTTTTGTATCCTTGTTTTTTCTTTAACTTTTAAAATACCATGGGCTATTACCATGGGTTGTTTTTAAAAACTCCGTTAAAATGTTCTCCACGTAAAAAGTAAAATGTATTCCTTTTGTTTTTTGTTTTTCTTTTAACTTTTTAAAATATCATAGGCAATTACCATGGGTTGTTTTTAAAACCACGGGCTTCTCTACGTAAAAAGTTTTAAATATACTTGGTATGAGATTTTGTATCCTTTTTGTTTTTTCTTTTACTTTTATATTTTTTTTGGGTTAATTATTATTATTTTTTTATTTTATTTATTTTATTATTATTTTTATTATTTTTTTTTTATTTTTTTTTATGGCCAAAGACCTAGAAAAATGGAGAAAAGGAGAAACTCTCAAATATTGAGCAAAATGCTTCAATTATACGACAACAAGGTTGACAAATTTCAATAGTCAAAGACTTAGACAAGAGAATGAGCTTTGTGCACCGGTTAATCAACCTAGAGGACCGAACTGCTCTGATACCAAATGAAGCGAACAAACTTCCTTCTAAAAATTAATTACTCCAAAAGACATGGAATATAAAATTATCCATTGAGGATATAAATATTATATTAAATATGAATAAGAATAAGAATGATAATGAATTACAATGAGAACTAGAGGCTTGCTTATATACCACGTAAGTGTCTCTTCATGAAGAGTCATGTCTTATTAGACATGCCTCTTCAGCCTAATTACTAGCTTAACTAATTATTATTTATGATTTATCTTTATTATTTATATTTATATTATTTATATATATTTTATTCGTTACACCAAGAATTGGCGGAATGGAAGAAATGTGTGGCTAGAGCGAGGAGGATACTTTTGGAGGGAGTTCGAGACCACGTTGTCTCAAGCCTCCATGGGAAGGAGACACCGTTTTCAATGTGGAAAACATTGAAGGATCTATATCAGAACAACAATGATCAGAGGAAGTTGGTGCTGAAAGACAAGCTTCGGAATATCAAGTATGAAAAGGGCGACACGATCTCTACATATCTGAACAAGCTCACCACCTGCAGGGATGAGCTTGGAAGTGTAGGAATCATGACAGCCGATGATGACATGGTGAGTCTTGCTCTCCTCGGTCTTCCTAAGAGCTGGCATAGCTATCAAGACTTAGTAAATGGAAGAGAGAAACTGCTAGATTGGGAAAAACTATGGTCGGATTTGGTGCAGGAGGAGATCAAGGGAAGCACCAGAGATGGTTCTTCACCCAAGGAGGATGAAGAAAATTTCGCCTTAGCGAGTAAGGCAAGGAAAGGGAAGGAGAAGGATTCTCATCCCAAATCGAGTTTTTCTCAAGGTGGGAAGAAGATTGACAAATCTAAAGTGAGATGCTTTAATTGTCATGAGGTGTGCCATTATGCAACTAATTTTCCATTGAAGAAATCCAAGAAGGGATCCTCAGAAGGATCTGACGGTGAGGCATTAGCCTCTCAAATCAAATTGGATTTTACCCTCATCGCATGCATGGTTTCATCGATGATGGCTCGTGGTTGGTTTCTTGACAGTGGAGCCTCATTCCACATGACCGACAATAAGAGTTTGTTCAGTACCTTGGAGGAGAAAGACCTCCAGATGTGCATAGAGATGGGTAATGATGAAAAGTATAGTGTTTCAGGAGTAGGCATGGTTGCTTTTCAGAGGGAGCATGGAGCTCGCATCACCTTGACAGATGTGAAGTATGTGCCTGGATTGAAGAAGAACTTGGTATCGATTGTGATGTTGGAGGACAAAGGCTATGATGTAGTCTTCAGTAAGAGAAAGGTTTTCCTTATACACATCACCATAAGACAGGTGAAGCAGATCGGTTCACGAGTCAAGAACCTGTATGCTCTTGAGGTTCAAGGTGCATGCAAAGCCTTGAGGAGCAAGGAAAATGTTGGAGACTTGGTGGTTGAGAGGGAGAGTACATTACCTCTCAACATGCAGCGCCAGAAGAAGTCTCAAACAATTGTGGAGGAGCCACAATTGGTGAAGTAGCTTCAGGAGGTTGTGGAGCAGCCACAACTGGAGAATCCGAGAGGAGACCGAGTGGAGGCATCCACTCATGCAAAGACCTCCAGTAGGGGGAAATCTCGAGCCAAGTGGGTAGAGGGATCACATGCATCCATACCTCTTGGTGTGAGGTGGGGCGATATGAAGTGATAGTCTCAAGAAGGCTGAAATAGGGGCAGGATCCTTGAGGTACCCAACCTCTTTGATTAGACCTTACTATGAGAGCCCCGACGACTAGTAGTAGGATTGGCTAAGTTGGTAGAGACACATGCAGATGGAGCGGCAAAGGAAGCTTCAACATCAGTGGGTGTTTCTAGCCCAACAAGGAGGTCATTTTGGAGATCAGTTACTTACTTCTCAGTAACTGAGTTGCAGTGCAGCAATGGGTAGCATGATGCAACATGATGAGAGGAGGTGCAACATGGATGCAGTGTTGGGATATAGGACTAGCAGCATCACAGATGCAGCAGGAGGAATCAGTGTGATTGATGCAGTCAGAGATCAAAGTGACAGAGGCTAGAGCAATCAGATACTGAAGAGCAGAGAGGTGCAGAGTTTTCAGTCGACAGAGGCGATAGCAGTCAGAGACTTTGATGACAAAGGCATCATTCTGATTCAGGTTGGATATTTTTTGTTTCTGGAGTTGCTGGGGCAACAACACTTGAGGGAAGTGTTACATGCAGAAAATTCCAAAGGTTCAGGATCGGGTTCGAGATGAATGCCTTTCTTGTTGAGAGGGAGTGTTGAAAATAGCAACAAGAAATGCTAAAAATAGAAGTGATAAAAATAGTATTCCTATAAATAGCATTTCGGGATACATTCCAATTTTAATTAGTCCCTAAATTAAAATTTGAATTTGAGCTCAACAGCTGTTTGTAAAATAATTAATTAATTCATCTTGAGTTAATTAGTTAGATAAAATCAAACATGAAGTCTATGTGAAGACATGTAACAATTATCCCTTTGATTGAGGAAGTTATCCCTTAATTAAGGAGATCAGGATGATTTGTACTTTGAGTGGTAATTAGTTAGCTCAGTTAACTGAGTTAAGTCCATTTAGATTAGTTCCAATAGTTTGTTGAATTAATTATGAGTTCAATTAGTCAATGCATGCATGCATGCAACTAATGTGCTTTAGATAACTGAATATTCTCTCATAAATAACTCATGCATGTCAGTTCAGATAGAGACCCAGTTGAGATCAAAGGATGGGACAGTGTACTATCAGTTACAGGAATACTTCCTTGAGGATATCTCTTGCATGAAGAAGGAATTATCTCCTTCAGGATTGTGCAGTTATTTCAGAGGTCAGTGTTGTGTGTGAGGTGAGAATCACATAGGTTGCAACTGGAGGACCCAAGAGAAACTACGCAAGGAAATAGGAGGCTTGGAGGAGTGAAGGAAGGCATATGCGTTGTCTATTTTGTCCATGAGCAGCATTGAGGGATTGTACTAAGAGCTGGATAGCTTGTGAGCTAAAGCTTTGTGTAATCTGGAGATATTTCCACTTGTATGATAATACAGAGATCAAGGTTTTTAGCTGAGGCTTTCCCCAGAGTATTCTTCTGTGTTCATGTGTGATTGATTTCTTCTTCATCTGTTATATGTGTTCTATTTGATCTTACTCAAAATCGATTAAGCTTATGCAAGTTTGTTTGTAGAAGTAGATCGAGTATTTTGCTTTAGTGTATTGCATTATCAGGTGATCTATGGTGAAATTTCTACATAATTTCCTGCCACTTGTCAAGCCAACTTTTTATAAAAAGGGCACTGGGGCCCATTTTGTCAGTATTATGTCCTATTCAGCTATTTGAGTCAGTTTTTGTGCACTGTGAACCCAATTTGTCCATTTTTTTGTAGAAATTCCCACTGTAGATCACCTGGTAAGGCAATGTACTAAAGCAAAACACTTGATATACTTCTACAACCAATTTAGCGGAAGCTTAATCGAACATGAGCAACATCAAGCATGAACAAATATAACTGAGAATGAGAAGTAATCAACCATAACACAGAATATATATCACTGGGGAAAGCACCAGCCTAAAACCCCAACTCTGTATTATCATACAAGTGGAAATCTTGTTCAAGTTACAAAAATAATCAGCTCTCAAGCTATCCTGCTCTCTCTGCAATCAAACAATACAGCTCACAGACTCAATAGGCATAGAATATGTCTTCCTCAAGCCCTCCAAGCCTCCTATTTCCTTGCGCAGTTTTGATTGGGGTCCAATGATATCACATGTGTGAATTGGCCTCATCACACTCACTGTAACCTTAGGTCCAATTGCGATCCTCAAGGAATAATATTCCTTCTGCATGCAATGAATATTCACCAAGGAATATCCTAGCAACTGATAGTACACTGTCCCTCCATCTGATCTCAACTGGGTCTCTGACTGAACTGACATGCATGAGTTATCCATGAGTGAATACTCAGTTATCTGAAATACAATACTTACATGCATGCAAGCATTAACTAACTGAACTCTCATTAATTTAACAAACTGTTAAATTAATCTAACTAGACTTGACTAAGTTAAACTAAGTCAACTAATTACAACTCATCCTTATCTCTTTAACTGAAGGTTAAATTCCTCAATTAATGGGGAAACTGTTGCATGTCCCCACATAGACTTCAAGTTTGATTTTCCTTAACTAATTAACTCAAGATGAATTAATTAAATAATTTCCAAACTGCTATTGATATCAAATTCGAATTTTACTTCCTATGTTTAGTCGAGGGACTGACTAAAATAAGAAGGGATCCCGAAATGCTATTTTTTAGCACTTTCACTTTTCACCCATTGTTGCTAAGATCTCCAATGGCTGAACTGATATTTATAGCCCGACTATTTATAGTAGTGCTATTTTTAGCATTTTCTATTTTTAGCATTTCTTGTTGCAAATCTCAACATTTTTTACCGCTCCAAGTGTAAATTTGTGATTCTAAACTGCTAATTCACCTCATCTTTATAGATTTAACTTACTAAAACCCCCGCTTGAGCTGAATTTTGACAAATTCAAATTTTGAAAAAAACCCTAGTCTCATTCGCACAAGGAGCGCTCTTTTTCTCAATAAAATCCAATTTCCACACAAATTAAGCTACCATTTCACAAAATTAGTCCATCCATAGCCTCAAAAACCCCAAAATTTGCCAAATTCAAGCTCTAATTTCTCAAAACCCTTAATTTGACATTTGCGTGCTCTAATCAACCAAACTTAACAAATTGAAATAAGTTTCCCTCCACCTCATTGGCCAATCTCCTTTAGCCACGTGGCCCAACACATTGGCTAGTTAGTGACACTTGAAAATCTCAGTATGGCCCTTTTCATTCACTTCATTATGTAGAAATTTTGAATAATATGACACTTATTCATAGAGATTATCCTGATTATACACTATTGCGTAATACATGCATAATACATAACCTCCTCTATGTTGATCATCAATTTAGCAGCATTAAAAACAACGAAACATCAATCGCATGCGCACATTAACACAATATGTAACCCAGGGAAAGCATACAGCTAAAAACCCCACACTATCTGTATATTATAATGATTGAGAACATGTAACAACACATAGTACAATACTCCTCACAAGTACTCAGTACTATCTCTACCTGTTACACACAAAACTAGCTTAGATCTGAATCAATCACAGGTTCAAATCTCCTCCACTGCTTTGCCTACCTCCACTGCGCAATCCTGCATGAGAATAGATGAGAATGGATGAAGCAAACTCGTATTTCCTTGGCTGAACCATGCAATCCTCATTGGCACTACTCAATCCATGCATGTGCAAAATCTCATGCACAACTATAGTCGCAACTGACAGCTGTCTTTCCCTTTCACTCACCTCTAACACCTGTCTCCACTGAACTGTCCATGCACTGAGTTAACTGATGTATTATTTAGTTGCTTTATGAGTTAATAATTAGTGAATTAATTAATAATTAATTCACATCACTCATCACTAGTGTATTCTGTAGTTGGACTAAATACAACTAGTTCAACCAAGTCAAACTGAACACAACTCCATCAACTCCTCAATCAACTCCACCAAACTCAATCACTTGAGTTCTAACTGAAGTCCATCATGCAATAGCTCAATTGACCCATAAGAAAAGCGTATTTCCTTCTGACAGCTGCATGTGCCACATCCGTAGCTCGAACTGAAGTGCTCCAAGAGGATAAGATAATGTTTATAGTCCAAATATTATTAAGAGCTAATAATATTCGACTTGTCCTATTTTTAGCCTGGCAGTCTAAAAATAGACTCCACCCATATGTCTAAAAATAGAAGTCCATCTATTTTTACCAACATGACCAATCATCCACAAAACATCCTGCAACTCATAGACCATGATCCATATGTCTAAAAATAGACTTTGCGCCAAAAATAGCCTGCGGGCCCACTTAGTGAAGGCGACTTCTTTTCACTAAGCTCCATCATCTTGTTGCATTTTCAACACATTAGTCCAACCAATTCCCCTCAGTAAATCCTACTTTTTCAATGGCCTCCTCATCCACAACGAGCTCTTCTGATGTTCCAGTGGTTGAGAAAACCAAATACCCTGATTTTTATGATTAGGATGTCAATGTCCAGGATCCTATCATAACAACCTACGACATAAGAAAGGATATCTTATTGGTGCAAAGTACCTATGATATAATAGGGGACCACATTAATTTATCTAAGTCAAACTTGGTCCTAGAGGTGGTCCCACAAGTGTACCATTTCCCAAAAATGGTATCATGGCGTGCTAACCAATATTTTCTAGATCAAAGAGTTATTATCTCTTCTCAATTAGATAAGTAAGTAATGAAAGTAACACCAAAAGCCATTGTAGATAGGCTCTCAGTTCCAGACATAATAGGTACGCATGAGCTCCAAGAAGGCCAACGGAGAAGAAGTGGAAGGAGATGAAGAAGATGAGGAATATGATGAAGAGATACAGTTGCAAGCACTAGTTTTCTATAATAACTAGCTGGAAGCCTAGTCAAAGCAAGATTTTACTCTTGAACATCTTCCCTCTGTTATGTCATCATCTGAAGTAATGGAGTCAAGCAAGGTTTCCAAGACTGTACAAGTGTCACTGGTGTAACAATTTCAAGAAATAGCTAAGTAAGTATCCAAAGAAAGAAAAAGAGACACAAGGATAGCAAAAACTCAACCACTTCCCTGAAAGCAGCTCAAGAGTGCATTGAACCATGAAATGGGAATTTTCAAGTTGGCAGTGTTGCAATCCAAGGTAGATATAATCCAGTATATGGAGGACTATGAAGTTCATTAGATTTCCTTGTTGGTTGATCATATCCCATCCACTAGGCATCATGGAACTAGATATGCAAGTGAATCATATGATGCATAGGAAACTGCATTAAACCAATGCCACAACTAGGAAGTTTCAGGAGTTTTACAACAAGGTGAGCATCTAGTTAAAGTATGAAAGGATGGTATGTACATCGATGAAAATGAAGATAAAAACTTGGAGGATAAAATCACCCACTTGGCTACGTATCCTCATGATTTTAAGAAGTATAAAACCATGTTGGAGGATAAGGATAGGGAGATAGCCTCCATGAAAAAGAAATTCAAGATCCCAAATGCATGCCCCGTGCAAATTGATGAGTTGGTAGAGGTGAAGAAAGAGAACTAAGAACTAAAGAAAAACTTGCATGATGTGCTAATCAAGAATAAATAATACAAAGACCAAGTTGTGCTACTGGAGGCACAAGTCCAAGGGATGAGGGAAAATAAAGGTGAGACTTCTTATTCCCACCAAACCCCTGATTTTCTAGCTAGGCAAGATGAATCTATGACGATGTCGAAGGATACTAAGAAATTGTAAGTGCTACTCTCCAATCAGGACGAGGACTTGAAGAAAGAGGAAGAGGATGTAGAACTCACAAAAATAGAAATATATTGGGTGCAAGAAGATGGTTAGAAGATTGAAGCTAAACTGGAGGTATTTAGAAGGAAACACCCAAGCAAGCCCTATTTTAAGGTTGGAAGATGAATCATATGGGAAAAAATAATGTAGATAGTGGACAAGAACTAGGATCATATGGAGCCGATTCAAGAAAAGACAGACATTGTTAGAAGGGCCCATAGAGAGATGAATTCCATAAAGAATACTACTGGTGATTCCCCTATCGAGGCCGAGGTGATAATAAATTTATTGAATCACATGTCCACGAAAGATGTCACCAAAGAAATTATTGATAGATCCAGGATGGTATATTGGGCCAATCAGATGAAAAGAAAGTAAAAAATCATAACATTGGTGGAGAAGAAAGCAGGGGAATTGATAAAGGAAGTACATGAATTTAAGGATAAATGTGAGATGTTGTATAAGAGGCATTTCCCAACATTATTTGATGGTAATGGATATTTATATTCCATGGAGTCTCTCATGAAGTTCCTGATTGAAATTAGAAATGACCAGAAAGGCTTTGGGGAAGAGGACCACGCTCTAGAAGGAAAATACAATGTAAACTAATATGGAGATCATTTTGAAGTCTTTTTCAATCTAAAGAACCTCTTCAAAGAAGAGAGGGAAACTAACAATGTTACAAATTACATAGGGATAACTAAGGAGAATGCAAATAATTTGTTTTCTATCTACAGCAACTCACAATCTTGGGTGCGAATTGATCGGATTGCTTCATATGCAGCGTTTCTTGCGGCCTCCTTCTTATTGTTTGAAGGAGCTCCGGTGTACGACTCCCCGTTAATCTCTACAGTTGCCGTAAAAGTTGGGCAGTGTGCAATTCCTTCCTTTGTAAATTGATACGTAGGAAGTGGAATGTTCTTTTTTACAGCAAACTCGTTGAGCACGTTCTTGAGTAGTTTTGTCTCCTGCTTGGTCATCAAAAATAAGACAAACAGATTTACAATCCTCCAACATATTCAAACTCATTAGGTTTGGTAACGAATGAACAAACTCTTTACCAGATTGACAAAGGTCTCGAGTGTTCGAGGATACATGCTAAGACTTGTTCACCACTTGACCTCTGATCAAATGGAACTCATCACATCTAGCTCATTATGACATGTTGTGGCCCATAAATATGGATTTTGAGTTATCATTGTGGCACATGCATAAAATAAGGATATTAAGATATCATTGTGGCACATGCTGTGCCGAAGGAGTACCGAGCAGTATGATATATAACAAGAAGCCATCTCCATGCTCCAGCCTCCCACAGGATGGCAGAGGAAAATGTTCAGTTATCATTCCGGGAAATGCATAAATAAGGATGTAGATATCTTTATGGTACATACTGTGCCGAAAGAGTACTGAGCAGTATAATATTAAACAAGCCATATCCATACTTCCACAAAATGGCAGAGGAAAATGTTCAGAATTTAATTCATGAAAAAATAAGGATCGAATTTATAATGATTTTCGTTATACAATAGAAGGAAATCGCATATGCAAATCTTACTTTAAACTGGATATGCAAATCTTCAACCGCTACCTGAGCGGCGGCGTTCTCTGCTTCCTTCTTATATTTAAATCCAGGGGGCGAATCATATCGTGCGCCGTCCACTGTCACACTGCATTTGAACTCAGGAAGATGGTCTTGGCCTTCATTTACGGTGGTGTAAACTGGCAAAGGCAAAGAATTCTTCTGGGCGTACTCTCGTAACCTGTTTTTGAACATTTCCGCAGCAGGGCAAAGGGATCGAAATGCAGACAAAAAGGAGAACAGAGAAGCTGAGTGGAGTGGTCTGTGTAATTTGGTATTTTAACAGGGCGTGGATTGGTGGGGCTAATGGTTGGGAAGGGGCACGAACGCTAGTGAGGGTCCCGGGGTAGTTCGTGCTGGAATGAGGAGGTTATTCTTTACAAGCAGCAGGCCGTTCTTATAAGCTGGATCATATGGATCAAAAATATGAGGTGCTTTTCATTTGGAATCGACCTGTAATTTGTTTTCAGAACCGTCCTGTGCATAATCTCAACATAGGAGTTTATCATAATTAAAGCACACTCGTAGCCTACGTTTCTATATTTGCTTGCCTGCGTTTCTTGTGACAGAAGTGCGTGTTTCAAAAATATGAGGTGCTTTTCATTTGGAATCGACCTGTAATTTGTTTTCAGAACCGTCCTGCGCATAATCTCAACATAGGAGTTTATCATAATTAAAGCACACCCGTAGCCTGCGTTTCTATATTTGTTTGCCTGCGTTTCTTGTGACAGAAGTGCGTGTTTCAAAAATATGAGGTGCTTTTCATTTGGAATCGACCTGTAATTTGTTTTCAGAACCGTCCTGCGCATAATCTCAACATAGGAGTTTATCATAATTAAAGCACACCCGTAGCTTGCGTTTCTATATTTGTTTGCCTGCGTTTCTTGTGACAGAAGTGCGTGTTTCAAAAATATGAGGTGCTTTTCATTTGGAATCGACCTGTAATTTGTTTTCAGAACCGTCCTGCGCATAATCTCAACATAGGAGTTTATCATAATTAAAGCACACCCGTAGCCTACATTGCTATATTTGTTTGCCTGCGTTTCTTGTGACAGAAGTGCGTGTGAAACCGAAAAAGAAAAAAACAATGATGATAGGTGATCAGTATTATTAAAACGCATAAGTAGTGAGGGAAGTAAGCAGCAGGATTTGATATAATATTTAAATTTCTAATATTGCACAGAATCAAGGATTTGATATGATGTCTAAATTTCTAATATTGCACAACTTGACTGTATATTTTTGTTAAAGATCAAGAATTTGATATCATATCTAAATTTCTAATATTGCACAGAATCAAGAATTTGATATGATATCTGTTAATATTTTTGTTCAAAGATTCCCTTACTGCTTGAGAAGTTAAAAATAATGAATCTAAAACATCGTAATAAAAATTAAGATAATTCAATAGAAGGCATTTTGGGTGAAAAGGATATTCCAAAATAATGAAATCTTAATAGAGATTAATAAACTATTAAATAAATACATTTTCAATCCAAGGTTGAATTTAAAATAGTAAGTGAAAAGGTTAATAAATAAGTTAGGAAGGGAACATGACATACATGGTCATGGAATTTCAAGGAGGAACCAAACTCAAAAAAGAATTGGAAGTTTTTTTTGGAAACTATTTTCTAGCTTAACCTATTTATTTCATAAAGAAATTACTTCAGAAGTTTGATTGTTGCTGTGTAGTATATAATGAATATGTTGTTTCTGTTATGTTCTGGGCCTCTGGCAAATTAGGAAAATCATTATAAATTCTTATCCTTATTTTTTCATGAATTAAATTCTGAACATTTTCCTCTGCCATTTTGTGGAAGTATGGATATGGCTTGTTTTATATTTTCCTCTACCATTTTGTGGAAGTATGGATATGGCTTGTTTTATATTATACTGCGCAGATTCTCTGTTTTATAGGAAAATCATTATAAATTCTTATCCTTATTTTTTCATGAATTAAATTCTGAAAAATGTTGAAAAATTAAATAGAGAAATCATATTTGTAGTGTTTTGGTTGTATAACTTCTACTAACTCATCTCTCACTAGGCAGACAACAATAATGATGGGTAATAGACTTATTTCAAGTGTGTGAATGCTTTTTTTGGAATTGAAAAATTCTTTTAGAGTAGCTTTGGGTAGAGTCTTGTTTTCAGATTGTAGATAAGAGGGAAACTTACAACTAATGGTTCAGGGATATATGACTTTCAAATGGCATTGATTCTTTGTATATATCTATGTACTTAATTAAGTTTTACAATTTATACATTTAAATTTTTTAATGATGTTTTTGTGTTTCTGTTTGCACTGTTTGAATTGAATGGATTTTGTATTTACCAATTTTCAATGTGTTTATGAAGAATTGGCAAATTTGAGTATTTTTCAAAAAGAATAAATAGTGTGATCTCACCACAAATATCCTTTCCTTGTTTGGCAGATGTGGACAAATATTTCTTATTTCTTTGTTGAACTCAAGCTTTCTATTTTTTCAGTGTGATCCATAGGAGTTTATTTGTGGTGAGATCACACTGTTTATTCTTTTTGAAAAATACTCAAATTTGCCAATTCTTCATAAACACATTGAAAATTGGTAAATACAAAATCCATTCAATTCAAACAGTGCAAACAGAAACACAAAAACATCATTAAAAAATTTAAATGTATAAATTGTAAAACTTAATTAAGTACATAGATATATACAAAGAATCAATGCCATTTGAAAGTCATATATCCCTGAACCATTAGTTGTAAGTTTCCCTCTTATCTACAATCTGAAAACAAGACTCTACCCAAAGCTACTCTAAAAGAATTTTTCAATTCCAAAAAAAGCATTCACACACTTGAAATAAGTCTATTACCCATCATTATTGTTTTACGCCTAGTGAGAGATGAGTTAGTAGAAGTTATACAACCAAAACACTACAAATATGATTTCTCTATTTAATTTTTCAACATTTTTCAGAATTTAATTCATGAAAAAATAAGGATAAGAATTTATAATGATTTTCCTATAAAACAGAGAATCTGCGCAGTATAATATAAAACAAGCCATATCCATACTTCCACAAAATGGCAGAGGAAAATATAAAACAAGCCATATCCATACTTCCACAAAATGGCAGAGGAAAATGTTCAGAATTTAATTCATGAAAAAATAAGGATAAGAATTTATAATGATTTTCCTAATTTGCCAGAGGCCCAGAACAGAACAGAAACAACATATTCGTTATATACTACACAGCAACAATCAAACTTCTGAAGCCCCTCCAACTTCACATGGGTTCTCCACATTTATCTTTTCTGGAACAGTAGGAACATCCTTTTGTTTGGTTTCATCATGAAGTTCAATCTGTGGAAAAGAATTGCCTGAAAAGAGAATCTAATGGATCAGTGGCATCAACAAATCTAAATAGCACAATGGAGAGAAGGAAACTAAGAATGTTACAAATTACATAGGGATAGCTAAGGAGAATGCAAATAATTTGTTTTCTATCTACAACAACTCACAATTTTTAATTATGATAAACTCCTATGTTGAGATTATGCGCAGGACGGTTCTGAAAACAAATTACAGGTCGATTCCAAATGAAAAGCACCTCATATTTTTGAAACACGCACTTCTGTCACAAGAAACGCAGGCAAACAAATATAGAAACGCAGGCTACGGGTGTGCTTTAATTATGATAAACTCCTATGTTGAGATTATGCGCAGGACGGTTCTGAAAACAAATTACAGGTCGATTCCAAATGAAAAGCACCTCATATTTTTGAAACACGCACTTCTGTCACAAGAAACGCAGGCAAACAAATATAGAAACGCAGGCTACGGGTGTGCTTTAATTATGATAAACTCCTATGTTGAGATTATGTGCAGGACGGTTCTGAAAACAAATTACGGGTCGATTCCAAATGAAAAGCACCTCATATTTTTGATCCATATGATCCAGCTTATAAGAACGGCCTACTACTTGTAAAGAATAACCTCCTCATTCCAGCACGAACTACCCCGGGACCCTCACTAGCGTTCGTGCCCCTTCCCAACCATTAGCCCCACCAATCCACGCCCTGTTAAAATACCAAATTACACAGACCACTCAGCTTCTCTGTTCCACACTCTTTTCATGATAAACTCCTATGTTGAGATTATGCGCAGGACGGTTCTGAAAACAAATTACAGGTCGATTCCAAATGAAAAGCACCTCATATACGAACTACCCCGAGATCCTCACTAGCGTTCGTGCCCCTTCCCAACCATTAGCCCCACCAATCCACGCCCTGTTAAAATACCAAATTACACAGACCACTCAACTTCTCTGTTCCACACTCTTTTCTCCATTTTGTCTGCATTTCGATCCCTTTGCCCTGCTGCGGAAATGTTCAAAAACAAGTTACGAGAGTACGCCCAGAAGAATTCTTTGCCTTTGCCAGTTTACACCACCGTAAATGAAGGCCAAGACCATCTTCCTGAGTTCAAATGCAGTGTGACAGTGAACGGCGCACGATATGATTCGCCCCCTGGATTTAAATATAAGAAGGAAGCAGAGAACGTCGCCGCTCAGGTAGCGGTTGAAGATTTGCATATCCAGTTTAAAGTAAGATTTGCATATGCAATTTCCTTCTATTGTATAACGAAAATCATTATAAATTCCGATCCTTATTTTTTCATGAATTAAATTCTGAACATTTTCTTTTGGAATCGACCTGTAATTTGTTTCAAAAATATGAGGTGCTTTTCATTTGGAATCGACCTGTAATTTGTTGCATAATCTCAACATAGGAGTTTATCATAATTAAAGCACACCCATAGCCTGCGTTTCTATATTTGTTTGCCTGCGTTTCTTGTGACAAAAGTGCGTGTTTCAAAAATATGAGGTGCTTTTCATTTGGAATCGACCTGTAATTTGTTTTCAGAACCGTCCTGCGCATAATCTCAACATAGGAGTTTATCATAATTAAAGCACACCCGTAGCCTGCGTTTCTATATTTGTTTGCCTGCATTTCTTGTGATAGAAGTGCGTGTGAAACCGAAAAAGAAAAAAACAATGATGATAGGTGATCAGTATTATTAAAATGCATAAGTAGTGAGGGCAGTAAGCAGCAGGATTTGATATAATATTTAAATTTCTAATATTGCACAGAATCAAGGAATTTGATATGATGTCTAAATTTCTAATATTGCACAACTTGACTGTATATTTTTGTTAAAGATCAAGAATTTGATATCATATCTAAATTTCTAATATTGCACAGAATCAAGAATTTGATATGATATCTGTTAATATTTTTGTTCAAAGATTCCCTTACTGCTTGAGAAGTTAAAAATAATGAATCTAAAACATCGTAATAAAAATAAAAGATAATTCAATAGAAGGCATTTTGGGTGACAAGGATATTCCAAAATAATGAAATCTTAATAGAGATTAATAAACTATTAAATAAATACATTTTCAATCCAAGGTTGAATTTAAAATAGTAAGTGAAAAGGTTAAGCTAGAAAATAGTTTCCAAAAAAAACTTCCAATTCTTTTTTCAGTTTGGTTCCTCCTTGAAATTCCATGACCATGTATGTCATGTTCCCTTCCTAACTTATTTATTAACCTTTTCACTTACTATTTTAAATTCAACCTTGGATTGAAAATGTATTTATTTAATAGTTTATTAATCTCTATTAAGATTTCATTATTTTTGAATATCCTTGTCACCCAAAATGCCTTCTATTGAATTATTTTAATTTTTATTACGATGTTTTAGATTCATTATTTTTAACTTCTCAAGCAGTAAGGGTTGTTTGCCTGTGTTTCTTGTGACAGAAGTGCGTGTTTCAAAAATATGAGGTGCTTTTCATTTGGAATCGACCTGTAATTTGTTTTCAGAACCATCCTGCGCATAATCTCAACATAGGAGTTTATCATAATTAAAGCACACCCGTAGCCTGCGTTTCTATATTTGTTTGCCTGCGTTTCTTGTGACAGAAGTGCGTGTTTCAAAAATATGAGGTGCTTTTCATTTGGAATCGACCTGTAATTTGTTTTCAGAACCGTCCTGCGCATAATCTCAACATAGGAGTTTATCATAATTAAAGCACACCCGTAGCCTGCGTTTCTATATTTGTTTGCCTGCGTTTCTTGTGACAGAAGTGCGTGTTTCAAAAATATGAGGTGCTTTTCATTTGGAATCGACCTGTAATTTGTTTTCAGAACCGTCCTGCGCATAATCTCAACATAGGAGTTTATCATAATTAAAGCACACCCGTAGCCTGCGTTTCTATATTTGTTTGCCTGCGTTTCTTGTGACAGAAGTGCGTGTTTCAAAAATATGAGGTGCTTTTCATTTGGAATCGACCTGTAATTTGTTTTCAGAACCGTCCTGCGCATAATCTCAACATAGGAGTTTATCATAATTAAAGCACACCCGTAGCCTGCGTTTCTATATTTGTTTGCCTGCGTTTCTTGTGACAGAAGTTAAAAATAATCTCAACATAGGAGTTTATCATAATTAAAGCACACCCGTAGCCTGTGTTTCTATATTTGTTTGCCTGTGTTTCTTGTGACAGAAGTGCGTGTTTCAAAAATATGAGGTGCTTTTCATTTGGAATCGACCTATAATTTGTTTTCAGAACCGTCCTGCGCATAATCTCAACATAGGAGTTTATCATAATTAAAGCACACCCGTAGCCTGCGTTTCTATATTTGTTTACCTGCGTTTCTTGTGACAGAAGTGCGTGTTTCAAAAATATGAGGTGCTTTTCATTTGGAATCGACCTGTAATTTGTTTTCAGAACCGTCCTGCGCATAATCTCAACATAGGAGTTTATCATAATTAAAGCACACCCGTAGCCTGCGTTTCTATATTTGTTTGCCTGCGTTTCTTGTGACAGAAGTGCGTGTTTCAAAAATATGAGGTGCTTTTCATTTGGAATCGACCTGTAATTTGTTTTCAGAACCGTCCTGCGCATAATCTCAACATAGGAGTTTATCATAATTAAAGCACACCTTTTCACTTACTATTTTAAATTCAACCTTGGATTGAAAATGTATTTATTTAATAGTTTATTAATCTCTATTAAGATTTCATTATTTTGGAATATCCTTGTCACCCAAAATGCCTTCTATTGAATTATCTTAATTTTTATTACGATGTTTTAGATTCATTATTTTTAACTTCTCAAGCAGTAAGGGTTGTTTGCCTGTGTTTCTTGTGACAGAAGTGCGTGTTTCAAAAATATGAGGTGCTTTTCATTTGGAATCGACCTGTAATTTGTTTTCAGAACCGTCCTGCGCATAATCTCAACATAGGAGTTTATCATAATTAAAGCACACCCGTAGCCTGCGTTTCTATATTTGTTTGCCTGCGTTTCTTGTGACAGAAGTGCGTGTTTCAAAAATATGAGGTGCTTTTCATTTGGAATCGACCTGTAATTTGTTTTCAGAACCGTCCTGCGCATAATCTCAACATAGGAGTTTATCATAATTAAAGCACACCCGTAGCCTGCGTTTCTATATTTGTTTGCCTGCATTTCTTGTGACAGAAGTGCGTGTTTCAAAAATATGAGGTGCTTTTCATTTGGAATCGACCTGTAATTTGTTTTCAGAACTGTCCTGCGCATAATCTCAACATAGGAGTTTATCATAATTAAAGCACACCCGTAGCCTGCGTTTCTATATTTGTTTGCCTGCGTTTCTTGTGACAGAAGTGCGTGTTTCAAAAATATGAGGTGCTTTTCATTTGGAATCGACCTGTAATTTGTTTTCAGAACCGTCCTGCACATAATCTCAACATAGGAGTTTATCATAATTAAAGCACACCTTTTCACTTACTATTTTAAATTCAACCTTGGATTGAAAATGTATTTATTTAATAGTTTATTAATCTCTATTAAGATTTCATTATTTTGGAATATCCTTGTCACCCAATATGCCTTCTATTGAATTATCTTAATTTTTATTACGATGTTTTAGATTCATTATTTTTAACTTCTCAAGCAGTAAGGGTTGTTTGCCTGTGTTTCTTGTGACAGAAGTGCGTGTTTCAAAAATATGAGGTGCTTTTCATTTGGAATCGACCTGTAATTTGTTTTCAGAACCGTCCTGCGCATAATCTCAACATAGGAGTTTATCATAATTAAAGCACACCCGTAGCCTGCGTTTCTATATTTGTTTGTCTGCGTTTCTTGTGACAGAAGTGCGTGTTTCAAAAATATGAGGTGCTTTTCATTTGGAATCGACCTGTAATTTGTTTTCAGAACCGTCCTGCGCATAATCTCAACATAGGAGTTTATCATAATTAAAGCACACCCGTAGCCTGCGTTTCTTGTGACAGAAGTGCGTGTTTCAAAAATATGAGGTGCTTTTCATTTGGACTCGACCTGTAATTTGTTTTCAGAACCGTCCTGCGCATAATCTCAACATAGGAGTTTATCATAATTAAAGCACACCCGTAGCCTGCGTTTCTATATTTGTTTGCCTGCGTTTCTTGTGACAGAAGTGTTTTTAATTAAAGAATATTTGTAATTAAATGAATAATTAAAGGTTATATTTACAAGTGTTACAAGTAACCTGCGTTTCTATAATAATGAAACGCAGGTTACAAATATATTTGTTTTCAGTATCCTATGTTATATATTTGTAGCCTGCGTTTCTATATTTTTTTGCCTGCGTTTCTTGTGACAGAAGTGTGTGTTTCAAAAATATGAGGTGCTTTTCATTTGGAATCGACTTGTAATTTGTTTTCAGAACCGTCCTGTGCATAATCTCAACAATGGAGTTTATCATAATTAAAGCACACCCGTAGCCTGCGTTTCTATATTTGTTTGCATGCGTTTCTTGTGACAGAAGTGCGTGTTTCAAAAATATGAGGTGCTTTTCATTTGGAATCGACCTGTAATTTGTTTTCAGAACCGTCCTGCGCATAATCTCAACATAGGAGTTTATCATAATTAAAGCACACCCGTAGCCTGCATTTCTATATTTGTTTGCCTGCGTTTCTTGTGACAGAAGTGCGTGTTTCAAAAATATGAGGTGCTTTTCATTTGGAATCGACCTGTAATTTGTTTTCAGAACCGTCCTGCGCATAATCTCAACATAGGAGTTTATCATAATTAAAGCACACCCGTAGCCTGCGTTTCTATATTTGTTTGCCTGCGTTTCTTGTGACAAAAGTGCGTGTTTCAAAAATATGAGGTGCTTTTCATTTGGAATCGACCTGTAATTTGTTTTCAGAACCGTCCTGCGCATAATCTCAACATAGGAGTTTATCATAATTAAAGCACACCCGTATCCTACGTTTCTATATTTGTTTGCCTGCGTTTCTTGTGACAGAAGTGCGTGTTTCAAAAATATGAGGTGCCTTTCATTTGGAATTGACCTGTAATTTGTTTTCAGAACCGTCCTGCGCATAATCTCAACATAGGAGTTTATCATGAAAAGAGTGTGGAACAGAGAAGTTGAGTGGTTTGTGTAATTTGGTATTTTAACAGGGCGTGGATTGGTGGGGCTAATGGTTGGGAAGGGGCACGAACGCTAGTGAGGATCCCGGGGTAGTTCGTGCTGGAATGAGGAGGTTATTCTTTACAAGCAGCAGGACGTTCTTATAAGCTGGATCATATGGATCAAAAATATGAGGTGCTTTACGTTTGGAATCGACCTTTAATTTGTTTTCAGAACTGTCCTGCGCATAATCTCAACATAGGAGTTTATCATAATTAAAGCACACCCGTAGCCTGCGTTTCTATATTTTTAATAAGCATTAAAGGTTATTTTTGATTACATGCACTTCTCAACATAGGAGTTTATCATAATTAAAGCACACCCGTAGATTGCGTTTCTATATTTGTTTGCCTGCGTTTCTTGTGACAGGAGTGCGTGTTTCAAAAATATGAGGTGCTTTTCATTTGGAATCGACCTGTAATTTGTTTTCAGAATCTTCGTGCGCAGAATCTCAACATAGGAGTTTTTCATGAAAAGAGTGTGGAACAGAGAAGCTGAGTGGTCTGTGTAATTTGGTATTTTAACAAGGCGTGGATTGGTGGGGCTAATGGTTGGGAAGGGGCACGAACGCTAGTGAGGGTCTCGGGGTAGTTCGTGCTGGAATGAGGAGGTTATTCTTTACAAGCAGCAGGCCGTTCTTATAAGCTGGATCATATGGATCAAAAATATGAGGTGCTTTTCATTTGGAATCGACCTGTAATTTGTTTTCAGAACCGTCCTGCGCATAATCTAAACATAGGAGTTTATCATAATCAAAGCACATCCGTAGCCTGCGTTTCTTGTGACAGAAGTGCGTGTTTCAAAAATATGAGGTGCTTTTCATTTGGAATCGACCTGTAATTTGTTTTCAGAACCGTCCTGCGCATAATCTCAACATAGGAGTTTATCATAATTGAAGCACACCCGTAGCCTGCGTTTCTATATTTGTTTGCCTGCGTTTCTTGTGACAGAAGTGCGTGTTTCAAAAATATGAGGTGCTTTTCATTTGGAATCGACCTGTATTCCAAATGAAAAGCACCTCATATTTTTGAAACACGCACTTCTATCACAAGAAACGCATGCAAACAAATATAGAAACGCAGGCTACGGGTGTGCTTTAATTATGATAAACTCCTATGTTGAGATTATGCGCAGGACAGTTCTGAAAACAAATTACAAGTCGATTCCAAATGAAAAGCACCTCATATTTTTCAAACACGCACTTCTGTCACAAGAAACACAGGCAAACAAATATAGAAACGCAGGCTACGGGTGTGCTTTAATTATGATAAACTCGTATGTTGAGATTATGCACAGGACGGTTCTGAAAAAAAATTACAGGTCGATTCCAAATGAAAAGCACCTCATATTTTTGAAACACGCACTTCTGTCACAAGAAACGCAGGCAAACAAATATAGAAACGCAGGCTACGGGTGTGCTTTAATTATGATAAACTCCTATGTTGAGATTATGCACAGGACGGTTCTGAAAACAAATTACAGGTCGATTCCAAATGAAAAGCACCTCATATTTTTGAAACACGCACTTCTGTCACAAGAAACGCAGGCAAACAAATATAGAAACGCAGGCTACGGGTGTGCTTTAATTATGAAAATTGCAATTGTATAATATGAAACACAAATAATTAAAGCAGTTATTATATTTAATAATCAAACTCCTGATATATTATAATATTATAATAAAAAGTAATATTTCGTTGGTTGGGAAGGGGCACGAACACTAGTGAGGGTCCCGGGGTAGTTCGTGCTGGAATGAGGAGGTTATTCTTTACAAGAAAAAATATATAGTTAACCTAAATATATAATTTAATAAAAATAATTTAAAATATGAGGTGCTTTTCATTTGCAAGCGTATATATTATTGCCTGCATTTCTATATTTTGATTACACGCACTTCTCAACATAGGAATTTATCATAATTAAAGCACACCCGTAGCCTGCGTTTCTATATTTGTTTGCCTGCGTTTCTTGTGACAGAAGTGCGTGTTTCAAAAATATGACGTGCTTTTCATTTGGAATCGACCTGGGATTTGTTTTCAGAACCGTCCTGCGCATAATCTCAACATAGGAGTTTATCATGAAAAGAGTGTGGAACAGAGAAGCTGAGTGGTCTGTGTAATTTGGTATTTTAACAGGGCGTGGATTGGTGGGGCTAATGGTTGGGAAGGGGCACGAACGCTAGTGAGGGTCCCGGGGTAATTCGTGCTGGAATGAGGAGGTTATTCTTTACAAGCAGCAGGTCGTTCTTATAAGCTGGATCATATGGATCAAAAATATGAGGTGCTTTTCATTTGGAATCGACCTATAATTTGTTTTCAGAACCGTCCTGCGCATAATCTCAACATAGGAGTTTATCATAATTAAAGCATATGCGTAGCATTTGAGGCAATAAAGAAACGCTGGAATGAGGAGTTTATTCGTTACAAGCAGCAGGCCTTTCTTATAAGCTGGATCATATGGATCAAAAATATGAGGTGCTTTTCATTTGGAATCGACCTGTAATTTGTTTTCAGAAACGTCCTGCGCATAATCTCAACATAGAAACGCAGGCTATTAATGAGGCTAATGGTTGGGAAGGGGCACGAACGCTAGTGAGTGTCCCGGGGTAGTTCGTGCTGGAATGAGGAGGTTATTCATTACAAGCAGCAGGCCGTTCTTATAAGCTGGATCATATGGATACAAAATATGAGGTGCTTTTCATTTGGAATCGACCTGTAATTTGTTTTCAGAATCGTCCTGTGCATAATCTCAACATAGGAGTTTATCATAATTAAAGCACACCCGTAGCATGCGTTTCTATATTTGTTTGCCTACGTTTCTTGTGACAGAAGTGCGTGTTTCAAAAATATGAGGTGCTTTTCATTTGGAATCGACTTGTAATTTGTTTTCAGAACCGTCCTGCGCATAATCTCAACATAGGAGTTTATCATAATTAAAGCACACCCGTAGCCTGCGTTTCTATATTTGTTTGCCTGCGTTTCTTGTGACAGAAGTTAAAAATAATCTCAACATAGGAGTTTACCATAATTAAAGCACACCCGTAGCCTGCGTTTCTATATTTGTTTGCCTGCGTTTTTTGTGACAGAAGTGCGTGTTTCAAAAATATGAGGTGCTTTTCATTTGGAATCGACCTGTAATTTGTTTTCAGAACCGTCCTGCGCATAATCTCAACATAGGAGTTTATCATAATTAAAGCACACCCGTAGCCTGCGTTTCTATATTTGTTTGCCTGCGTTTCTTGTGACAGAAGTGCGTGTTTCAAAAATATGAGGTGCTTTTCATTTGGAATCGACCTGTAATTTGTTTTCAGAACCGTCCTGCGCATAATCTCAACATAGGAGTTTATCATAATTAAAGCACACCCGTAGCCATCGTTTCTATATTTGTTTGCCTGCGTTTCTTGTGACAGAAGTGCGTGTTTCAAAAATATGAGGTGTTTTTCATTTGGAATCGACCTGTAATTTGTTTTCAGAACCGTCCTGCGCATAATCTCAACATAAGAGTTTATCATAATTAAAGCACACCTTTTCACTTACTATTTTAAATTCAACCTTGGATTGAAAATGTATTTATTTAATAGTTTATTAATGTCTATTAAGATTTCATTATTTTGGAATATCCTTGTCACCCAAAATGCCTTCTATTGAATTATCTTAATTTTTATTACGATGTTTTAGATTCATTATTTTTAACTTCTCAAGCAGTAAGGGTTGTTTGCCTGTGTTTCTTGTGACAGAAGTGCGTGTTTCAAAAATATGAGGTGCTTTTCATTTGGAATCGACCTGTAATTTGTTTTCAGAACCGTCATGCGCATAATCTCAACATAGGAGTTTATCATAATTAAAGCACACCCGTAGCCTGCGTTTCTATATTTGTTTGCCTGCGTTTCTTGTGACAGATGTGCGTGTTTCAAAAATATGAGGTGCTTTTCATTTGGAATCGACCTGTAATTTGTTTTCAGAACCGTCCTGCGCATAATCTCAAGATAGGAGTTTATCATAATTAAAGCACACCCGTAGCCTGCGTTTCTATATTTGTTTGCCTGCGTTTCTTGTGACAGAAGTGCGTGTTTCAAAAATATGAGGTGCTTTTCATTTGGAATCGACCTGTAATTTGTTTTCAGAACCGTCCTGCGCATAATCTCAACATAGGAGTTTATCATAATTAAAGCACACCCGTAGCCATCGTTTCTATATTTGTTTGCTTGCGTTTCTTGTGACAGAAGTGCGTGTTTCAAAAATATGAGGTGCTTTTCATTTGGAATCGACCTGTAATTTGTTTTCAGAACCGTCCTGCGCATAATCTCAACATAGGAGTTTATCATAATTAAAGCACACCTTTTCACTTACTATTTTAAATTCAACCTTGGATTGAAAATGTATTTATTTAATAGTTTAATAATCTCTATTAAGATTTCATTATTTTGGAATATCCTTGTCACCCAAAATGCCTTCTATTGAATTATCTTAATTTTTATTACGATGTTTTAGATTCATTATTTTTAACTTCTCAAGCAGTAAGGGTTGTTTGCCTGTGTTTCTTGTGACAGAAGTGCGTGTTTCAAAAATATGAGGTGCTTTTCATTTGGAATTGACCTGTAATTTGTTTTTTCAGAACCGTCCTGCGCATAATCTCAACATAGGAGTTTATCATAATTAAAGCACACCCGTAGCCTGCGTTTCTATATTTGTTTGTCTGCGTTTCTTGTGACAGAAGTGCGTGTTTCAAAAATATGAGGTGCTTTTCATTTGGAATCGACCTGTAATTTGTTTTCAGAACCGTCCTGTGCATAATCTCAACATAGGAGTTTATCATAATTAAAGCACACCCGTAGCCTGCGTTTCTATATTTGATTGCCTGCATTTCTTGTGACAGAAGTGCGTGTTTCAAAAATATGAGGTGCTTTTCATTTGGAATCGACCTGTAATTTGTTTTCAGAACCGTCCTGCGCATAATCTCAACATAGGAGTTTATCATAATTAAAGCACACCCGTAGCCTGCGTTTCTATATTTGTTTGCCTGCGTTTCTTGTGACAGAAGTGTTTTTAATTAAAGAATGTTTGTAATTAAATGAATAATTAGAGGTTATATTTACAAGTGTTACAAGTAACCTGCGTTTCTATAATAATGAAACGCAGGTTACAAATATATTTGTTTTCAGTATCCTATGTTATATATTTGTAGCCTGCGTTTCTATATTTGTTAGCCTGCGTTTCTTGTGACAGAAGTGCGTGTTTCAAAAATATGAGGTGTTTTTCATTTGGAATCGACCTTTAATTTGTTTTCAGAACCGTCCTGTGCATAATCTCAACATAGGAGTTTATCATAATTAAAGCACACGCGTAGCCTGCGTTTCTATATTTGTTTGCCTGCGTTTCTTGTGACAGAAGTGCGTGTTTCAAAAATATGAGGTGCTTTTCTTTTGGATCGACCTGTAATTTGTTTTCAGAACCGTCCTGCGCATAATCTCAACATAGGAGTTTATCATAATTAAAGCACACCCGTAGCCTGCATTTCTATATTTGTTTGCCTGCGTTTCTTGTGACAGAAGTGCGTGTTTCAAAAATATGAGGTGCTTTTCATTTGGAATCGACCTGTAATTTGTTTTCAGAACCGTCCTGCGCATAATCTCAACATAGGAGTTTATCATAATTAAAGCACACCCGTAGCCTGCGTTTCTATATTTGTTTGCCTGCGTTTCTTGTGACAGAAGTGCGTGTTTCAAAAATATGAGGTGCTTTTCATTTGGAATCGACCTGTAATTTGTTTTCAGAACCGTCCTGCGCATAATCTCAACATAGGAGTTTATCATAATTAAAGCACACCCGTAGCCTGCGTTTCTATATTTGTTTGCCTGCGTTTCTTGTGACAGAAGTGCGTGTTTCAAAAATATGAGGTGCTTTTCATTTGGAATCGACCTGTAATTTGTTTTCAGAACCGTCCTGCGCATAATCTCAACATAGGAGTTTATCATAATTAAAGCACACCCGTAGCCTGCGTTTCTATATTTGTTTGCCTGCGTTTCTTGTGACAGAAGTGCGTGTTTCAAAAATATGAGGTGCTTTTCATTTGGAATCGACCTGTAATTTGTTTTCAGAACCGTCCTGCGCATAATCTCAACATAGGAGTTTATCATAATTAAAGCACACCCGTAGCCTGCGTTTCTATATTTGTTTGCCTGCATTTCTTGGGACAGAAGTGCGTGTTTCAAAAATATGAGGTGCTTTTCATTTGGAATCGACCTGTAATTTGTTTTCAGAACCGTCCTGCGCATAATCTCAACATAGGAGTTTATCATAATTAAAGCACACCCGTAGCCTGCGTTTCTATATTTGTTTGCCTGCGTTTCTTGTGACAGAAGTGCAGTGTTTCAAAAATATGAGGTGCTTTTCATCTGGAATCGACCTATAATTTGTTTTCAGAACCGTCCTGCGCATAATCTCAACATGGGAGTTTATCATAATTAAAGCACACCCGTAGCCTGCGTTTCTATATTTGTTTGCCTGCGTTTCTTGTGACAGAAGTGTGTGTTTCAAAAATATGAGGTGCTTTTCATTTGGAATCGACCTGTCATTTGTTTTCAGAACCGTCCTACGCATAATCTCAACATAGGAGTTTATCATAATTAAAGCACACCCGTAGCCTGCGTTTCTATATTTGTTTGCCTGCGTTTCTTGTGACAGAAGTGCGTGTTTCAAAAATATGAGGTGCTTTTCATTTGGAATCGACCTGTAATTTGTTTTCAGAACCGTCCTGCGCATAATCTCAACATAGGAGTTTATCATAATTAAAGCACACCCGTAGCCTGCGTTTCTATATTTGTTTGCCTGCGTTTCTTGTGACAGAAGTGCGTGTTTCAAAAATATGAGGTGCTTTTCATTTGGAATCGACCTGTAATTTGTTTTCAGAACCGTCCTGCGCATAATCTCAACATAGGAGTTTATCATAATTAAAGCACACCCGTAGCCTGCGTTTCTATATTTGTTTGCCTGCGTTTCTTGTGACAGAAGTGCGTGTTTCAAAAATATGAGGTGCTTTTCATTTGGAATCGACCTGTAATTTGTTTTCAGAACCGTCCTGCGCATAATCTCAACATAGGAGTTTATCATAATTAAAGCACACCCGTAGCCTGCGTTTCTATATTTGTTTGCCTGCGTTTCTTGTGACAGAAGTGCGTGTTTCAAAAATATGAGGTGCTTTTCATTTGGAATCGACCTGTAATTTGTTTTCAGAACCGTCCTGCGCATAATCTCAACATAGGAGTTTATCATAATTAAAGCACACCCGTAGCCTGCGTTTCTATATTTGTTTGCCTGCATTTCTTGGGACAGAAGTGCGTGTTTCAAAAATATGAGGTGCTTTTCATTTGGAATCGACCTGTAATTTGTTTTCAGAACCGTCCTGCGCATAATCTCAACATAGGAGTTTATCATAATTAAAGCACACCCGTAGCCTGCGTTTCTATATTTGTTTGCCTGCGTTTCTTGTGACAGAAGTGCAGTGTTTCAAAAATATGAGGTGCTTTTCATCTGGAATCGACCTATAATTTGTTTTCAGAACCGTCCTGCGCATAATCTCAACATGGGAGTTTATCATAATTAAAGCACACCCGTAGCCTGCGTTTCTATATTTGTTTGCCTGCGTTTCTTGTGACAGAAGTGTGTGTTTCAAAAATATGAGGTGCTTTTCATTTGGAATCGACCTGTCATTTGTTTTCAGAACCGTCCTACGCATAATCTCAACATAGGAGTTTATCATAATTAAAGCACACCCGTAGCTTGCGTTTCTATATTTGTTTGCCTGCGTTTGTTGTGACAGAAGTGCGTGTTTCAAAAATATGAGGTGCTTTTCATTTGGAATCGACCTGTAATTTGTTTTCAGAACCGTCCTACGCATAATCTCAACATAGGAGTTTATCATAATCAAAGCACACCGTAGCCTGCGTTTCTATATTTGTTTGCCTGCATTTCTTGTGACAGAAGTTAAAAATAATCTCAACATAGGAGTTTATCATAATTAAAGCAGACCCGTAGCCTGCGTTTCTATATTTGTTTGCCTGCGTTTCTTGTGACAGAAGTGCGTGTTTCAAAAATATGAGGTGCTTTTCATTTGGAATCGACCTGTAATTTGTTTTCAGAACCGTCCTGCGCATAATCTCAACATAGGAGTTTATCATAATTAAAGCACACCCGTAGCCTGCGTTTCTATATTTGTTTGCCTGCGTTTCTTGTGACAGAAGTGCGTGTTTCAAAAATATGAGGTGCTTTTCATTTGGAATCGACCTGTAATTTGTTTTCAGAACCGTCCTGCGCATAATCTCAACATAGGAGTTTATCATAATTAAAGCACACCCGTAGCCTGCGTTTCTATATTTGTTTGCCTGCGTTTCTTGTGACAGAAGTGCGTGTTTCAAAAATATGAGGTGCCTTTCATTTGGAATCGACCTGTAATTTGTTTTCAGAACCGTCCTGCGCATAATCTCAACATAGGAGTTTATCATAATTAAAGCACACCCGTAGCCTGCGTTTCTATATTTGTTTGCCTGCGTTTCTTGTGACTGAAGTGCGTGTTTCAAAAATATGAGGTGCTTTTCATTTGGAATCGACCTGTAATTTGTTTCAGAACCGTCCTGCGCATAATCTCAACATAGGAGTTTATCATAATTAAAGCACACCTGTAGCCTGCGTTTCTATATTTGTTTGCCTGCGTTTCATGTGACAGAAGTGCAGTTCAAATGCACTTTGTTCAAATGATTTTCGTTTGCAACTGCATAAAACTCCTATGTTGAGATTATAATTATAGGAGTTTATAATGATTTTCTTATTTCTTTGTTGAAATCAAGCTTTCTATTTTTTCAAGGGAATGAATAAGTTTTCTATTTTTTCAAAGGAATATAAAGATTGCAATTGTGCTACAGATTTTTCTAACAGAACTTGAAATGTCTTTTCCTTGTTTGGTAGATGTGGACAAATATTTTTTATTTCTTTGTTGAACTTAAGTTTTCTATTTTTTCAAGGAATGAATAAGTTTCTTTTCTATATTTGTTTGCCTGCGTTTCTTGTGAGAGAAGTGCGTGTTTCAAAAATATGAGGTGCTTTTCATTTGGAATCGAATTGTAATTTGTTTTCAGAACCGTCCTGCGCATAATCTCAACATAGGAGTTTATCATAATTAAAGCACACCCGTAGCCTGCGTTTCTATATTTGTTTGCCTGTGTTTCTTGTGATAGAAGTGCGTGTTTCAAAAATGTGAGGTGCTTTTCATTTGGAATCGACCTGTAATTTGTTTTTAGAACCGTCCTGCGCATAATCTCAACATAGGAGTTTATCATAATTAAAGCACACCCGTAGCCTGCGTTTCTATATTTTTTTGCCTGTGTTTCTTGTGACAGAAGTGCGTGTTTCAAAAATATGAGGTGCTTTTCATTTGGAATCGACCTGTAATTTGTTTTCAGAACCGTCCTGCGCATAATCTCAACATAGGAGTTTATCATAATTAAAGCACACCCGTAGCCATCGTTTCTATATTTGTTTGCTTGCGTTTCTTGTGACAGAAGTGCGTGTTTCAAAAATATGAGGTGCTTTTCATTTGGAATCGACCTGTAATTTGTTTTCAGAACCGTCCTGCGCATAATCTCAACATAGGAGTTTATCATAATTAAAGCACACCTTTTCAGTTACTATTTTAAATTCAACCGTGGATTGAAAATGTATTTATTTAATAGTTTAATAATCTCTATTAAGATTTCATTATTTTGGAATATCCTTGTCACCCAAAATGCCTTCTATTGAATTATCTTAATTTTTATTACGATGTTTTAGATTCATTATTTTTAACTTCTCAAGCAGTAAGGGTTGTTTGCCTGTGTTTCTTGTGATAGAAGTGCGTGTTTCAAAAATATGAGGTGCTTTTCATTTGGAATTGACCTGTAATTTGTTTTTTCAGAACCTTCCTGCGCATAATCTCAACATAGGAGTTTATCATAATTAAAGCACACCCGTAGCCTGCGTTTCTATATTTGTTTGTCTGCGTTTCTTGTGACAGAAGTGCGTGTTTCAAAAATATGAGGTGCTTTTCATTTGGAATCGACCTGTAATTTGTTTTCAGAACCGTCCTGCGCATAATCTCAACATAGGAGTTTATCATAATTAAAGCACACCCGTAGCCTGCGTTTCTATATTTGTTTGCCTGCGTTTCTTGTGACAGAAGTGCGTGTTTCAAAAATATGAGGTGCTTTTCATTTGGAATCGACCTGTAAATTGTTTTCAGAACCGTCCTGCGCATAATCTCAACATAGGAGTTTATCATAATTAAAGCACACCCGTAGCCTGCGTTTCTATATTTGTTTGCCTGCGTTTCTTGTGACAGAAGTGTTTTTAATTAAAGAATGTTTGTAATTAAATGAATAATTAGAGGTTATATTTACAAGTGTTACAAGTAACCTGAGTTTCTATAATAATGAAACGCAGGTTACAAATATATTTGTTTTCAGTATCCTATGTTATATATTTGTAGCCTGCGTTTCTATATTTGTTTGCCTGCGTTTCTTGTGACAGAAGTGCGTGTTTCAAAAATATGAGGTGTTTTTCATTTGGAATCGACCTGTAATTTGTTTTCAGAACCGTCCTGTGCATAATCTCAACATAGGAGTTTATCATAATTAAAGCACACCCGTAGCCTGCGTTTCTATATTTGTTTGCCTGCGTTTCTTGTGACAGAAGTGCGTGTTTCAAAAATATGAGGTGCTTTTCTTTTGGAATCGACCTGTAATTTGTTTTCAGAACCGTCCTGCGCATAATCTCAACATAGGAGTTTATCATAATTAAAGCACACCCGTAGCCTGCATTTCTATATTTGTTTGCCTGCGTTTCTTGTGACAGAAGTGCGTGTTTCAAAAATATGAGGTGCTTTTCATTTGGAATCGACCTGTAATTTGTTTTCAGAACCGTCCTGCGCATAATCTCAACATAGGAGTTTATCATAATTAAAGCACACCCGTAGCCTGCGTTTCTATATTTGTTTGCCTGCGTTTCTTGTGACAGAAGTGCGTGTTTCAAAAATATGAGGTGCTTTTCATTTGGAATCGACCTGTAATTTGTTTTCAGAACTGTCCTGCGCATAATCTCAACATAGGAGTTTATCATAATTAAAGCACACCCGTAGCCTGCGTTTCTATATTTGTTTGCCTGCGTTTCTTGTGACAGAAGTGCGTGTTTCAAAAATATGAGGTGCTTTTCATTTGGAATCGACCTGTAATTTGTTTTCAGAACCGTCCTGCGCATAATCTCAACATAGGAGTTTATCATAATTAAAGCACAACCGTAGCCTGCGTTTCTATATTTGTTTGCCTGCGTTTCTTGTGACAGAAGTGCGTGTTTCAAAAATATGAGGTGCTTTTCATTTGGAATCGACCTGTAATTTGTTTTCAGAACCGTCCTGCGCATAATCTCAACATAGGAGTTTATCATAATTAAAGCACACCCGTAGCCTGCGTTTCTATATTTGTTTGCCTGCATTTCTTGGGACAAAAGTGCGTGTTTCAAAAATATGAGGTGCTTTTCATTTGGAATCGACCTGTAATTTGTTTTCAGAACCGTCCTGTGCATAATCTCAACATAGGAGTTTATCATAATTAAAGCACACCGTAGCCTGCGTTTCTATATTTGTTTGCCTGCGTTTCTTGTGACAGAAGTGCAGTGTTTCAAAAATATGAGGTGCTTTTCATCTGGAATCGACCTATAATTTGTTTTCAGAACCGTCCTGCGCATAATCTCAACATGGGAGTTTATCATAATTAAAGCACTCCCGTAGCCTGCGTTTCTATATTTGTTTGCCTGCGTTTCTTGTGACAGAAGTGTGTGTTTCAAAAATATGAGGTGCTTTTCATTTGGAATCGACCTGTCATTTGTTTTCAGAACCGTCCTACGCATAATCTCAACATAGGAGTTTATCATAATTAAAGCACACCCGTAGCTTGCGTTTCTATATTTGTTTGCCTGCGTTTCTTGTGACAGAAGTGCGTGTTTCAAAAATATGAGGTGCTTTTCATTTGGAATCGACCTGTAATTTGTTTTCAGAACCGTCCTACGCATAATCTCAACATAGGAGTTTATCATAATCAAAGCACACCCGTAGCCTGCGTTTCTATATTTGTTTGCCTGCGTTTCTTGTGACAGAAGTTAAAAATAATCTCAACATAGGAGTTTATCATAATTAAAGCAGACCCGTAGCCTGCGTTTCTATATTTGTTTGCCTGCGTTTCTTGTGACAGAAGTGCGTGTTTCAAAAATATGAGGTGCTTTTCATTTGGAATCGACCTGTAATTTGTTTTCAGAACCGTCCTGCGCATAATCTCAACATAGGAGTTTATCATAATTAAAGCACACCCGTAGCCTGCGTTTCTATATTTGTTTGCCTGCGTTTCTTGTGACAGAAGTGCGTGTTTCAAAAATATGAGGTGCTTTTCATTTGGAATCGACCTGTAATTTGTTTTCAGAACCGTCCTGCGCATAATCTCAACATAGGAGTTTATCATAATTAAAGCACACCCGTAGCCTGCATTTCTATATTTGTTTGCCTGCGTTTCTTGTGACAGAAGTGCGTGTTTCAAAAATATGAGGTGCTTTTCATTTGGAATCGACCTGTAATTTGTTTTCAGAACTGTCCTGCGCATAATCTCAACATAGGAGTTTATCATAATTAAAGCACACCCGTAGCCTGCGTTTCTATATTTGTTTGCCTGCGTTTCTTGTGACAGAAGTGCGTGTTTCAAAAATATGAGGTGCTTTTCATTTGGAATCGACCTGTAATTTGTTTTCAGAACCGTCCTGCACATAATCTCAACATAGGAGTTTATCATAATTAAAGCACACCTTTTCACTTACTATTTTAAATTCAACCTTGGATTGAAAATGTATTTATTTAATAGTTTATTAATCTCTATTAAGATTTCATTATTTTGGAATATCCTTGTCACCCAATATGCCTTCTATTGAATTATCTTAATTTTTATTACGATGTTTTAGATTCATTATTTTTAACTTCTCAAGCAGTAAGGGTTGTTTGCCTGTGTTTCTTGTGACAGAAGTGCGTGTTTCAAAAATATGAGGTGCTTTTCATTTGGAATCGACCTGTAATTTGTTTTCAGAACCGTCCTGCGCATAATCTCAACATAGGAGTTTATCATAATTAAAGCACACCCGTAGCCTGCGTTTCTATATTTGTTTGTCTGCGTTTGTTGTGACAGAAGTGCGTGTTTCAAAAATATGAGGTGCTTTTCATTTGGAATCGACCTGTAATTTGTTTTCAGAACCGTCCTGCGCATAATCTCAACATAGGAGTTTATCATAATTAAAGCACACCCGTAGCCTGCGTTTCTATATTTGTTTGCCTGCGTTTCTTGTGACAGAAGTGCGTGTTTCAAAAATATGAGGTGCTTTTCATTTGGAATCGACCTGTAATTTGTTTTCAGAACCGTCCTGCGCATAATCTCAACATAGGAGTTTATCATAATTAAAGCACACCCGTATCCTACGTTTCTATATTTGTTTGCCTGCGTTTCTTGTGACAGAAGTGTTTTTAATTAAAGAATATTTGTAATTAAATGAATAATTAAAGGTTATATTTACAAGTGTTACACGTAACCTGTGTTTCTATAATAATGAAACGCAGGTTACAAATAAATTTGTTTTCAGTATCCTATGTTATATATTTGTAGCCTGCGTTTCTATATTTTTTTGCCTGCGTTTCTTGTGACAGAAGTGCGTGTTTCAAAAATATGAGGTGCTTTTCATTTGGAATCGACTTGTAATTTGTTTTCAGAACCGTCCTGTGCATAATCTCAATAATGGAGTTTATCATAATTAAAGCACACCCGTAGCCTGCGTTTCTATATTTGTTTGCATGCGTTTCTTGTGACAGAAGTGCGTGTTTCAAAAATATGAGGTGCTTTTCATTTGGAATCGACCTGTAATTTGTTTTCAGAACCGTCCTGCGCATAATCTCAACATAGGAGTTTATCATAATTAAAGCACACCCGTAGCCTGCATTTCTATATTTGTTTGCCTGCGTTTCTTGTGACAGAAGTGCATGTTTCAAAAATATGAGGTGCTTTTCATTTGGAATCGACCTGTAATTTGTTTTCAGAACCGTCCTGCGCATAATATCAACATAGGAGTTTATCATAATTAAAGCACACCCGTAGCCTGCGTTTCTATATTTGTTTGCCTGCGTTTCTTGTGACAAAAGTGCGTGTTTCAAAAATATGAGGTGCTTTTCATTTGGAATCGACCTGTAATTTGTTTTCAGAACCGTCCTGCGCATAATCTCAACATAGGAGTTTATCATAATTAAAGCACACTCGTATCCTACGTTTCTATATTTGTTTGCCTGCGTTTCTTGTGACAGAAGTGCGTGTTTCAAAAATATGAGGTGCCTTTCATTTGGAATTGACCTGTAATTTGTTTTCAGAACCGTCCTGCGCATAATCTCAACATAGGAGTTTATCATGAAAAGAGTGTGGAACAGAGAAGCTGAGTGGTCTGTGTAATTTGGTATTTTAACAGGGCGTGGATTGGTGGGGCTAATGGTTGGGAAGGGGCACGAACGCTAGTGAGGATCCCGGGGTAGTTCGTGCTGGAATGAGGAGGTTATTCTTTACAAGCAGCAGGCCGTTCTTATAAGCTGGATCATATGGATAAAAAATGTGAGGTGCTTTTCGTTTGGAATCGACCTGTAATTTGTTTTCAGAACCGTCCTGCGCATAATCTCAACATAGGAGTTTATCATAATTAAAGCACACCCGTAGCCTGCGTTTCTATATTTTTAATAAGCATTAAAGGTTATTTTTGATTACATGCACTTCTCAACATAGGAGTTTATCATAATTAAAGCACACCCGTAGATTGCGTTTCTATATTTGTTTCCCTGCGTTTCTTGTGACAGGAGTGCGTGTTTCAAAAATATGAGGTGCTTTTCATTTGGAATCGACCTGTAATTTGTTTTCAGAATCTTCGTGCGCAGAATCTCAACATAGGAGTTTATCATGAAAAGAGTGTGGAACAGAGAAGCTGAGTGGTCTGTGTAATTTGGTATTTTAGCAAGGCGTGGATTGGTGGGGCTAATGGTTGGGAAGGGGCACGAACGCTAGTGAGGGTCTCGGGGTAGTTCGTGCTGGAATGAGGAGGTTATTCTTTACAAGCAGCAGGCCGTTCTTATAAGATGGATCATATGGATCAAAAATATGAGGTGCTTTTCATTTGGAATCGACCTGTAATTTGTTTTCAGAACCGTCCTGCGCATAATCTAAACATAGGAGTTTATCATAATCAAAGCACACCCGTAGCCTGCGTTTCTATATTTGTTTGCCTGCGTTTCTTGTGACAGAAGTGCGTGTTTCAAAAATATGAGGTGCTTTTCATTTGGAATCGACCTGTAATTTGTTTTCAGAACCGTCCTGCGCATAATCTCAACATAGGAGTTTATCATAATTGAAGCACACCCGTAGCCTGCGTTTCTATATTTGTTTGCCTGCGTTTCTTGTGACAGAAGTGCGTGTTTCAAAAATATGAGGTGCTTTTCATTTGGAATCGACCTGTATTCCAAATGAAAAGCACCTCATATTTTTGAAACACGCACTTCTATCACAAGAAACGCATGCAAACAAATATAGAAACGCAGGCTACGGGTGTGCTTTAATTATGATAAACTCCTATGTTGAGATTATGCGCAGGACAGTTCTAAAAACAAATTACAAGTCGATTCCAAATGAAAAGCACCTCATATTTTTGAAACACGCACTTCTGTCACAAGAAACACAGGCAAACAAATATAGAAACGCAGGCTACGGGTGTGCTTTAATTATGATAAACTCGTATGTTGAGATTATGCACAGGACGGTTCTGAAAAAAAATTACAGGTCGATTCCAAATGAAAAGCACCTCATATTTTTGAAACACGCACTTCTGTCACAAGAAACGCAGGCAAACAAATATAGAAACGCAGGCTACGGGTGTGCTTTAATTATGATAAACTCCTATGTTGAGATTATGCACAGGACGGTTCTGAAAACAAATTACAGGTCGATTCCAAATGAAAAGCACCTCATATTTTTGAAACACGCACTTCTGTCACAAGAAACGCAGGCAAACAAATATAGAAACGCAGGCTACGGGTGTGCTTTAATTATGAAAATTGCAATTGTATAATATGAAACACAAATAATTAAAGCAGTTATTATATTTGATAATCAAACTCCTGATATATTATAATATTATAATAAAAAGTAATATTTCGTTGGTTGGGAAGGGGCACGAACACTAGTGAGGGTCCCGGGGTAGTTCGTGCTGGAATGAGGAGGTTATTCTTTACAAGAAAAAATATATAGTTAACCTAAATATAGAATTTAATAAAAATAATTAAAAATATGAGGTGCTTTTCATTTGCAAGCGTATATATTATTGCCTGCATTTCTATATTTTGATTACACGCACTTCTCAACATAGGAATTTATCATAATTAAAGCACACCCGTAGCCTGCGTTTCTATATTTGTTTGCCTGCGTTTCTTGTGACAGAAGTGCGTGTTTCAAAAATATGACGTGCTTTTCATTTGGAATCGACCTGGGATTTGTTTTCAGAACCGTCCTGCGCATAATCTCAACATAGGAGTTTATCATGAAAAGAGTGTGGAACAGAGAAGCTGAGTGGTCTGTGTAATTTGGTATTTTAACAGGGCGTGGATTGGTGGGGCTAATGGTTGGGAAGGGGCACGAACGCTAGTGAGGGTCCGGGGTAATTTGTGCTGGAATGAGGAGGTTATTCTTTACAAGCAGCAGGTCGTTCTTATAAGCTGGATCATATGGATCAAAAATATGAGGTGCTTTTCATTTGGAATCGACCTGTAATTTGTTTTCAGAACCGTCCTGCGCATAATCTCAACATAGGAGTTTATCATAATTAAAGCATATGCGTAGCATTTGAGGCAATAAAGAAACGCTGGAATGAGGAGGTTATTCGTTACAAGCAGCAGGCCTTTCTTATAAGCTGGATCATATGGATCAAAAATATGAGGTGCTTTTCATTTGGAATCGACCTGTAATTTGTTTTCAGAAACGTCCTGCGCATAATCTAAACATAGAAACGCAGGCTATTAATGAGGCTAATCGTTGGGAAGGGGCACGAACGCTAGTGAGTGTCCCGGGGTAGTTCGTGCTGGAATGAGGAGGTTATTCATTACAAGCAGCAGGCCGTTCTTATAAGCTGGATCATATGGATAAAAAATATGAGGTGCTTTTCATTTGGAATCGACCTGTAATTTGTTTTCAGAATCGTCCTGCGCATAATCTCAACATAGGAGTTTATCATAATTAAAGCACACCCGTAGCATGCGTTTCTATATTTGTTTGCCTACGTTTCTTGTGACAGAAGTGCATGTTTCAAAAATATGAGGTGCTTTTCATTTGGAATCGACCTGTAATTTGTTTTCAGAACCGTCCTGCGCATAATCTCAACATAGGAGTTTATCATAATTAAAGCACACCCGTAGCCTGCATTTCTATATTTGTTTGCCTGCGTTTCTTGTGACAGAAGTTAAAAATAATCTCAACATAGGAGTTTATCATAATTAAAGCACACCCGTAGCCTGCGTTTCTATATTTGTTTGCCTGCGTTTTTTGTGACAGAAGTGCGTGTTTCAAAAATATGAGGTGCTTTTCATTTGGAATCGACCTGTAATTTGTTTTCAGAACCGTCCTGCGCATAATCTCAACATAGGAGTTTATCATAATTAAAGCACACCCGTAGCCTGCGTTTCTATATTTGTTTGCCTGCGTTTCTTGTGACAGAAGTGCGTGTTTCAAAAATATGAGGTGCTTTTCATTTGGAATCGACCTGTAATTTTTTCAGAACCGTCCTGCGCATAATCTCAACATAGGAGTTTATCATAATTAAAGCACACCCGTAGCCTGCGTTTCTATATTTGTTTGCCTGCGTTTCTTGTGACAGAAGTGCGTGTTTCAAAAATATGAGGTGCTTTTCATTTGGAATCGACCTGTAATTTGTTTTCAGAACCGTCCTGCGCATAATCTCAACATAAAAGTTTATCATAATTAAAGCACACCTTTTCACTTACTATTTTAAATTCAACCTTGGATTGAAAATGTATTTATTTAATAGTTTATTAATGTCTATTAAGATTTCATTATTTTGGAATATCCTTGTCACCCAAAATGCCTTCTATTGAATTATCTTAATTTTTATTACGATGTTTTAGATTCATTATTTTTAACTTCTCAAGCAGTAAGGGTTGTTTGCCTGTGTTTCTTGTGACAGAAGTGCGTGTTTCAAAAATATGAGGTGCTTTTCATTTGGAATCGACCTGTAATTTGTTTTAGAACCGTCATGCGCATAATCTCAACATAGGAGTTTATCATAATTAAAGCACACCCGTAGCCTGCGTTTCTATATTTGTTTGCCTGCGTTTCTTGTGACAGAAGTGCGTGTTTCAAAAATATGAGGTGCTTTTCATTTGGAATCGACCTGTAATTTGTTTTCAGAACCGTCCTGCGCATAATCTCAACATAGGAGTTTATCATAATTAAAGCACACCCGTAGCCTGCGTTTCTATATTTGTTTGCCTGCGTTTCTTGTGACAGAAGTGCGTGTTTCAAAAATATGAGGTGCTTTTCATTTGGAATCGACCTGTAATTTGTTTTCAGAACCGTCCTGCGCATAATCTCAACATAGGAGTTTATCATAATTAAAGCACACCCGTAGCCATCGTTTCTATATTTGTTTGCTTGCGTTTCTTGTGACAGAAGTGCGTGTTTCAAAAATATGAGGTGCTTTTCATTTGGAATCGACCTGTAATTTGTTTTCAGAACCGTCCTGCGCATAATCTCAACATAGGAGTTTATCATAATTAAAGCACACCTTTTCACTTACTATTTTAAATTCAACCTTGGATTGAAAATGTATTTATTTAATAGTTTAATAATCTCTATTAAGATTTCATTATTTTGGAATATCCTTGTCACCCAAAATGCCTTCTATTGAATTATCTTAATTTTTATTACGATGTTTTAGATTCATTATTTTTAACTTCTCAAGCAGTAAGGGTTGTTTGCCTGTGTTTCTTGTGACAGAAGTGCGTGTTTCAAAAATATGAGGTGCTTTTCATTTGGAATTGACCTGTAATTTGTTTTTTCAGAACCGTCCTGCGCATAATCTCAACATAGGAGTTTATCATAATTAAAGCACACCCGTAGCCTGCGTTTCTATATTTGTTTGTCTGCGTTTCTTGTGACAGAAGTGCGTGTTTCAAAAATATGAGGTGCTTTTCATTTGGAATCGACCTGTAATTTGTTTTCAGAACCGTCCTGTGCATAATCTCAACATAGGAGTTTATCATAATTAAAGCACACCCGTAGCCTGCGTTTCTATATTTGATTGCCTGCGTTTCTTGTGACAGAAGTGCGTGTTTCAAAAATATGAGGTGCTTTTCATTTGGAATCGACCTGTAATTTGTTTTCAGAACCGTCTTGCGCATAATCTCAACATAGGAGTTTATCATAATTAAAGCACACCCGTAGCCTGCGTTTCTATATTTGTTTGCCTGCGTTTCTTGTGACAGAAGTGTTTTTAATTAAAGAATGTTTGTAATTAAATGAATAATTAGAGGTTATATTTACAAGTGTTACAAGTAACCTGCGTTTCTATAATAATGAAAAGCAGGTTACAAATATATTTGTTTTCAGTATCCTATGTTATATATTTGTAGCCTACGTTTCTATATTTGTTTGCCTGTGTTTCTTGTGACAGAAGTGCGTGTTTCAAAAATATGAGGTGTTTTTCATTTGGAATCGACCTGTAATTTGTTTTCAGAACCGTCCTGTGCATAATCTCAACATAGGAGTTTATCATAATTAAAGCAGACCCGTAGCCTGCGTTTCTATATTTGTTTGCCTGCGTTTCTTGTGACAGAAGTGCGTGTTTCAAAAATATGAGGTGCTTTTTTTTGGAATCGACCTGTAATTTGTTTTCAGAACCGTCCTGCGCATAATCTCAACATAGGAGTTTATCATAATTAAAGCACAGCCGTAGCCTGCATTTCTATATTTGTTTGCCTGCGTTTCTTGTGACAGAAGTGCGTGTTTCAAAAATATGAGGTGCTTTTCATTTGGAATCGACCTGTAATTTGTTTTCAGAACCGTCCTGCGCATAATCTCAACATAGGAGTTTATCATAATTAAAGCACACCCGTAGCCTGCGTTTCTATATTTGTTTGCCTGCGTTTCTTGTGACAGAAGTGCGTGTTTCAAAAATATGAGGTGCTTTTCATTTGGAATCGACCTGTAATTTGTTTTCAGAACCGTCCTGCGCATAATCTCAACATAGGAGTTTATCATAATTAAAGCACACCCGTAGCCTGCGTTTCTTGTGACAGAAGTGCGTGTTTCAAAAATATGAGGTGCTTTTCATTTGGAATCGACCTGTAATTTGTTTTCAGAACCGTCCTGCGCATAATCTCAACATAGGAGTTTATCATAATTAAAGCACACCCGTAGCCTGCGTTTCTATATTTGTTTGCCTGCGTTTCTTGTGACAGAAGTGCGTGTTTCAAAAATATGAGGTGCTTTTCATTTGGAATCGACCTGTAATTTGTTTTCAGAACCGTCCTGCGCATAATCTCAACATAGGAGTTTATCATAATTAAAGCACACCCGTAGCCTGCGTTTCTATATTTGTTTGCCTGCATTTCTTGGGACAGAAGTGCGTGTTTCAAAAATATGAGGTGCTTTTCATTTGGAATCGACCTGTAATTTGTTTTCAGAACCGTCCTGCGCATAATCTCAACATAGGAGTTTATCATAATTAAAGCACACCCGTAGCCTGCGTTTCTATATTTGTTTGCCTGCGTTTCTTGTGACAGAAGTGCAGTGTTTCAAAAATATGAGGTGCTTTTCATCTGGAATCGACCTATAATTTGTTTTCAGAACCGTCCTGCGCATAATCTCAACATGGGAGTTTATCATAATTAAAGCACACCCGTAGCCTGCGTTTCTATATTTGTTTGCCTGCGTTTCTTGTGACAGAAGTGTGTGTTTCAAAAATATGAGGTGCTTTTCATTTGGAATCGACCTGTCATTTGTTTTCAGAACCGTCCTACGCATAATCTCAACATAGGAGTTTATCATAATTAAAGCACACCCGTAGCTTGCGTTTCTATATTTGTTTGCCTGCGTTTCTTGTGACAGAAGTGCGTGTTTCAAAAATATGAGGTGCTTTTCATTTGGAATCGACCTGTAATTTGTTTTCAGAACCGTCCTACGCATAATCTCAACATAGGAGTTTATCATAATCAAAGCACACCCGTAGCCTGCGTTTCTATATTTGTTTGCCTGCATTTCTTGTGACAGAAGTTAAAAATAATCTCAACATAGGAGTTTATCATAATTAAAGCAGACCCGTAGCCTGCGTTTCTATATTTGTTTGCCTGCGTTTCTTGTGACAGAAGTGCGTGTTTCAAAAATATGAGGTGCTTTTCATTTGGAATCGACCTGTAATTTGTTTTCAGAACCGTCCTGCGCATAATCTCAACATAGGAGTTTATCATAATTAAAGCACACCCGTAGCCTGCGTTTCTATATTTGTTTGCCTGCGTTTCTTGTGACAGAAGTGCGTGTTTCAAAAATATGAGGTGCTTTTCATTTGGAATCGACCTGTAATTTGTTTTCAGAACCGTCCTGCGCATAATCTCAACATAGGAGTTTATCATAATTAAAGCACACCCGTAGCCTGCGTTTCTATATTTGTTTGCCTGCGTTTCTTGTGACAGAAGTGCGTGTTTCAAAAATATGAGGTGCTTTTCATTTGGAATCGACCTGTAATTTGTTTTCAGAACCGTCCTGCGCATAATCTCAACATAGGAGTTTATCATAATTAAAGCACACCCGTAGCCTGCGTTTCTATATTTGTTTGCCTGCGTTTCTTGTGACAGAAGTGCGTGTTTCAAAAATATGAGGTGCTTTTCATTTGGAATCGACCTGTAATTTGTTTTCAGAACCGTCCTGCGCATAATCTCAACATAGGAGTTTATCATAATTAAAGCACACCTGTAGCCTGCGTTTCTATATTTGTTTGCCTGCGTTTCTTGTGACAGAAGTGCAGTTCAAATGCACTTTGTTCAAATGATTTTCGTTTGCAACTGCATAAAACTCCTATGTTGAGATTATAATTATAGGAGTTTATAATGATTTTCTTATTTCTTTGTTGAAATCAAGCTTTCTATTTTTTCAAGGGAATGAATAAGTTTTCTATTTTTTCAAAGGAATATAAAGATTGCAATTGTGCTACAGATTTTTCTAACAGAACTTGAAATGTCTTTTCCTTGTTTGGCAGATGTGGACAAATATTTTTATTTCTTTGTTGAACTTAAGTTTTCTATTTTTTCAAGGGAATGAATAAGTTTCGTTTCTATATTTGTTTGCCTGCGTTTCTTGTGACAGAAGTGCGTGTTTCAAAAATATGAGGTGCTTTTCATTTGGAATCGACCTGTAATTTGTTTTCAGAACCGTCCTGCGCATAATCTCAACATAGGAGTTTATCATAATTAAAGCACACCCGTAGCCTGCGTTTCTATATTTGTTTGCCTGTGTTTCTTGTGACAGAAGTGCGTGTTTCAAAAATATGAGGTGCTTTTCATTTGGAATCGACCTGTAATTTGTTTTCAGAACCGTCCTGCGCATAATCTCAACATAGGAGTTTATCATAATTAAAGCACACCCGTAGCCTGCGTTTCTATATTTTTTTGCCTGCGTTTCTTGTGACAGAAGTGCGTGTTTCAAAAATATGAGGTGCTTTTCATTTGGAATCGACCTGTAATTTGTTTTCAGAATCGTCCTGCGCATAATCTCAACATAGGAGTTTATCATAATTAAAGCACACCCGTAGCCTGCGTTTCTATATTTGTTTGCCTGCGTTTCTTGTGACAGAAGTGCGTGTTTCAAAAATATGAGGTGCTTTTCATTTGGAATCGACCTGTAATTTGTTTTCAGAACCGTCCTGCGCATAATCTCAACATAGGAGTTTATCATAATTAAAGCACACCCGTAGCCTGCGTTTCTATATTTGTTTGCCTGCGTTTCTTGTGACAGAAGTTAAAAATAATCTCAACATAGGAGTTTATCATAATTAAAGCACACCCGTAGCCTGCATTTCTATATTTGTTTGCCTGCGTTTTTTGTGACAAAAGTGCGTGTTTCAAAAATATGAGGTGCTTTTCATTTGGAATCGACCTGTAATTTGTTTTCAGAACCGTCCTGCGCATAATCTCAACATAGGAGTTTATCATAATTAAAGCACACCCGTATCCTGCGTTTCTATATTTGTTTGCCTGCGTTTCTTGTGACAGAAGTGCGTGTTTCAAAAATATGAGGTGCTTTTCATTTGGAATCGACCTGTAATTTGTTTTCAGAACCGTCCTGCGCATAATCTCAACATAGGAGTTTATCATAATTAAAGCACACCCGTAGCCTGCGTTTCTATATTTGTTTGCCTGCGTTTCTTGTGACAGAAGTGCGTGTTTCAAAAATATGAGGTGCTTTTCATTTGGAATCGACCTGTAATTTGTTTTCAGAACCGTCCTGCGCATAATCTCAACATAGGAGTTTATCATAATTAAAGCACACCTTTTCACTTACTATTTTAAATTCAACCTTGGATTGAAAATGTATTTATTTAATAGTTTAATAATCTCTATTAAGATTTCATTATTTTGGAATATCCTTGTCACCCAAAATGCCTTCTATTGAATTATCTTAATTTTTATTACGATGTTTTAGATTCATTATTTTTAACTTCTCAAGCAGTAAGGGTTGTTTGCCTGTGTTTCTTGTGACAGAAGTGCGTGTTTCAAAAATATGAGGTGCTTTTCATTTGGAATCGACCTGTAATTTGTTTTTAGAACCGTCATGCGCATAATCTCAACATAGGAGTTTATCATAATTAAAGCACACCCGTAGCCTGCGTTTCTATATTTGTTTGCCTGCGTTTCTTGTGACAGAAGTGCGTGTTTCAAAAATATGAGGTGCTTTTCATTTGGAATCGACCTGTAATTTGTTTTCAGAACCGTCCTGCGCATAATCTCAACATAGGAGTTTATCATAATTAAAGCACACCCGTAGCCTGCGTTTCTATATTTGTTTGCCTGCGTTTCTTGTGACAGAAGTGCGTGTTTCAAAAATATGAGGTGCTTTTCATTTGGAATCGACCTGTAATTTGTTTTCAGAACCGTCCTGCGCATAATCTCAACATAGGAGTTTATCATAATTAAAGCACACCCGTAGCCATCGTTTCTATATTTGTTTGCTTGCGTTTCTTGTGACAGAAGTCCGTGTTTCAAAAATATGAGGTGCTTTTCATTTGGAATCGACCTGTAATTTGTTTTCAGAACCGTCCTGCGCATAATCTCAACATAGGAGTTTATCATAATTAAAGCACACCTTTTCACTTACTATTTTAAATTCAACCTTGGATTGAAAATGTATTTATTTAATAGTTTAATAATCTCTATTACGATTTCATTATTTTGGAATATCCTTGTCACCCAAAATGCCTTCTATTGAATTATCTTAATTTTTATTACGATGTTTTAGATTCATTATTTTTAACTTTTCAAGCAGTAAGGGTTGTTTGCCTGTGTTTCTTGTGACAGAAGTGCGTGTTTCAAAAATATGAGGTGCTTTTCATTTGGAATTGACCTGTAATTTGTTTTTTCAGAACCGTCCTGCGCATAATCTCAACATAGGAGTTTATCATAATTAAAGCACACCCGTAGCCTGCGTTTCTATATTTGTTTGTCTGCGTTTCTTGTGACAGAAGTGCGTGTTTCAAAAATATGAGGTGCTTTTCATTTGGAATCGACCTGTAATTTGTTTTCAGAACCGTCCTGCGCATAATCTCAACATAGGAGTTTATCATAATTAAAGCACACCCGTAGCCTGCGTTTCTATATTTGTTTGCCTGCGTTTCTTGTGACAGAAGTGCGTGTTTCAAAAATATGAGGTGCTTTTCATTTGGAATCGACCTGTAATTTGTTTTCAGAACCGTCCTGCGCATAATCTCAACATAGGAGTTTATCATAATTAAAGCACACCCGTAGCCTGCGTTTCTATATTTGTTTGCCTGCGTTTCTTGTGACAGAAGTGTTTTTAATTAAAGAATGTTTGTAATTAAATGAATAATTAGAGGTTATATTTACAAGTGTTACAAGTAACCTGCGTTTCTATAATAATGAAAAGCAGGTTACAAATATATTTGTTTTCAGTATCCTATGTTATATATTTGTAGCCTGCGTTTCTATATTTGTTTGCCTGCGTTTCTTGTGACAGAAGTGCGTGTTTCAAAAATATGAGGTGTTTTTCATTTGGAATCGACCTGTAATTTGTTTTCAGAACCGTCCTGTGCATAATCTCAACATAGGAGTTTATCATAATTAAAGCACACCCGTAGCCTGCGTTTCTATATTTGTTTGCCTGCGTTTCTTGTGACAGAAGTGCGTGTTTCAAAAATATGAGGTGCTTTTTTTTGGAATCGACCTGTAATTTGTTTTCAGAACCGTCCTGCGCATAATCTCAACATAGGAGTTTATCATAATTAAAGCACACCCGTAGCCTGCATTTCTATATTTGTTTGCCTGCGTTTCTTGTGACAGAAGTGCGTGTTTCAAAAATATGAGGTGCTTTTCATTTGGAATCGACCTGTAATTTGTTTTCAGAACCGTCCTGCGCATAATCTCAACATAGGAGTTTATCATAATTAAAGCACACCCGTAGCCTGCGTTTCTATATTTGTTTGCCTGCGTTTCTTGTGACAGAAGTGCGTGTTTCAAAAATATGAGGTGCTTTTCATTTGGAATCGACCTGTAATTTGTTTTCAGAACCGTCCTGCGCATAATCTCAACATAGGAGTTTATCATAATTAAAGCACACCCGTAGCCTGCGTTTCTTGTGACAGAAGTGCGTGTTTCAAAAATATGAGGTGCTTTTCATTTGGAATCGACCTGTAATTTGTTTTCAGAACCGTCCTGCGCATAATCTCAACATAGGAGTTTATCATAATTAAAGCACACCCGTAGCCTGCGTTTCTATATTTGTTTGCCTGCGTTTCTTGTGACAGAAGTGCGTGTTTCAAAAATATGAGGTGCTTTTCATTTGGAATCGACCTGTAATTTGTTTTCAGAACCGTCCTGCGCATAATCTCAACATAGGAGTTTATCATAATTAAAGCACACCCGTAGCCTGCGTTTCTATATTTGTTTGCCTGCATTTCTTGGGACAGAAGTGCGTGTTTCAAAAATATGAGGTGCTTTTCATTTGGAATCGACCTGTAATTTGTTTTCAGAACCGTCCTGCGCATAATCTCAACATAGGAGTTTATCATAATTAAAGCACACCCGTAGCCTGCGTTTCTATATTTGTTTGCCTGCGTTTCTTGTGACAGAAGTGCAGTGTTTCAAAAATATGAGGTGCTTTTCATCTGGAATCGACCTATAATTTGTTTTCAGAACCGTCCTGCGCATAATCTCAACATGGGAGTTTATCATAATTAAAGCACACCCGTAGCCTGCGTTTCTATATTTGTTTGCCTGCGTTTCTTGTGACAGAAGTGTGTGTTTCAAAAATATGAGGTGCTTTTCATTTGGAATCGACCTGTCATTTGTTTTCAGAACCGTCCTACGCATAATCTCAACATAGGAGTTTATCATAATTAAAGCACACCCGTAGCTTGCGTTTCTATATTTGTTTGCCTGCGTTTCTTGTGACAGAAGTGCGTGTTTCAAAAATATGAGGTGCTTTTCATTTGGAATCGACCTGTAATTTGTTTTCAGAACCGTCCTACGCATAATCTCAACATAGGAGTTTATCATAATCAAAGCACACCCGTAGCCTGCGTTTCTATATTTGTTTGCCTGCGTTTCTTGTGACAGAAGTTAAAAATAATCTCAACATAGGAGTTTATCATAATTAAAGCAGACCCGTAGCCTGCGTTTCTATATTTGTTTGCCTGCGTTTCTTGTGACAGAAGTGCGTGTTTCAAAAATATGAGGTGCTTTTCATTTGGAATCGACCTGTAATTTGTTTTCAGAACCGTCCTGCGCATAATCTCAACATAGGAGTTTATCATAATTAAAGCACACCCGTAGCCTGCGTTTCTATATTTGTTTGCCTGCGTTTCTTGTGACAGAAGTGCGTGTTTCAAAAATATGAGGTGCTTTTCATTTGGAATCGACCTGTAATTTGTTTTCAGAACCGTCCTGCGCATAATCTCAACATAGGAGTTTATCATAATTAAAGCACACCCGTAGCCTGCGTTTCTATATTTGTTTGCCTGCGTTTCTTGTGACAGAAGTGCGTGTTTCAAAAATATGAGGTGCTTTTCATTTGGAATCGACCTGTAATTTGTTTTCAGAACCGTCCTGCGCATAATCTCAACATAGGAGTTTATCATAATTAAAGCACACCCGTAGCCTGCGTTTCTATATTTGTTTGCCTGCGTTTCTTGTGACAGAAGTGCGTGTTTCAAAAATATGAGGTGCTTTTCATTTGGAATCGACCTGTAATTTGTTTCAGAACCGTCCTGCGCATAATCTCAACATAGGAGTTTATCATAATTAAAGCACACCTGTAGCCTGCGTTTCTATATTTGTTTGCCTGCGTTTCTTGTGACAGAAGTGCAGTTCAAATGCACTTTGTTCAAATGATTTTCGTTTGCAACTGCATAAAACTCCTATGTTGAGATTATAATTATAGGAGTTTATAATGATTTTCTTATTTCTTTGTTGAAATCAAGCTTTCTATTTTTTCAAGGGAATGAATAAGTTTTCTATTTTTTCAAAGGAATATAAAGATTGCAATTGTGCTACAGATTTTTCTAACAGAACTTGAAATGTCTTTTCCTTGTTTGGCAGATGTGGACAAATATTTTTTATTTCTTTGTTGAACTTAAGTTTTCTATTTTTTCAAGGGAATGAATAAGTTTCTTTTCTATATTTGTTTGCCTGCGTTTCTTGTGAGAGAAGTGCGTGTTTCAAAAATATGAGGTGCTTTTCATTTGGAATCGAATTGTAATTTGTTTTCAGAACCATCCTGCGCATAATCTCAACATAGGAGTTTATCATAATTAAAGCACACCCGTAGCCTGCGTTTCTATATTTGTTTGCCTGTGTTTCTTGTGATAGAAGTGCGTGTTTCAAAAATGTGAGGTGCTTTTCATTTGGAATCGACCTGTAATTTGTTTTCAGAACCGTCCTGCGCATAATCTCAACATAGGAGTTTATCATAATTAAAGCACACCCGTAGCCTGCGTTTCTATATTTTTTTGCCTGCGTTTCTTGTGACAGAAGTGCGTGTTTCAAAAATATGAGGTGCTTTTCATTTGGAATCGACCTGTAATTTGTTTTCAGAATCGTCCTGCGCATAATCTCAACATAGGAGTTTATCATAATTAAAGCACACCCGTAGCCATCGTTTCTATATTTGTTTGCTTGCGTTTCTTGTGACAGAAGTGCGTGTTTCAAAAATATGAGGTGCTTTTCATTTGGAATCGACCTGTAATTTGTTTTCAGAACCGTCCTGCGCATAATCTCAACATAGGAGTTTATCATAATTAAAGCACACCTTTTCACTTACTATTTTAAATTCAACCTTGGATTGAAAATGTATTTATTTAATAGTTTAATAATCTCTATTAAGATTTCATTATTTTGGAATATCCTTGTCACCCAAAATGCCTTCTATTGAATTATCTTAATTTTTATTACGATGTTTTAGATTCATTATTTTTAACTTCTCAAGCAGTAAGGGTTGTTTGCCAGTGTTTCTTGTGACAGAAGTGCATGTTTCAAAAATATGAGGTGCTTTTCATTTGGAATTGACCTGTAATTTGTTTTTTCAGAACCGTCCTGCGCATAATCTCAACATAGGAGTTTATCATAATTAAAGCACACCCGTAGCCTGCGTTTCTATATTTGTTTGTCTGCGTTTCTTGTGACAGAAGTGCGTGTTTCAAAAATATGAGGTGCTTTTCATTTGGAATCGACCTGTAATTTGTTTTCAGAACCGTCCTGCGCATAATCTCAACATAGGAGTTTATCATAATTAAAGCACACCCGTAGCCTGCGTTTCTATATTTGTTTGCCTGCGTTTCTTGTGACAGAAGTGCGTGTTTCAAAAATATGAGGTGCTTTTCATTTGGAATCGACCTGTAATTTGTTTTCAGAACCGTCCTGCGCATAATCTCAACATAGGAGTTTATCATAATTAAAGCACACCCGTAGCCTGCGTTTCTATATTTGTTTGCCTGCGTTTCTTGTGACAGAAGTGTTTTTAATTAAAGAATGTTTGTAATTAAATGAATAATTAGAGGTTATATTTACAAGTGTTACAAGTAACCTGCGTTTCTATAATAATGAAACGCAGGTTACAAATATATTTGTTTTCAGTATCCTATCTTATATATTTGTAGCCTGCGTTTCTATATTTGTTTGCCTGCGTTTCTTGTGACAGAAGTGCGTGTTTCAAAAATATGAGGTGTTTTTCATTTGGAATCGACCTGTAATTTGTTTTCAGAACCGTCCTGTGCATAATCTCAACATAGGAGTTTATCATAATTAAAGCACACCCGTAGCCTGCGTTTCTATATTTGTTTGCCTGCGTTTCTTGTGACAGAAGTGTGTGTTTCAAAAATATGAGGTGCTTTTCTTTTGGAATCGACCTGTAATTTGTTTTCAGAACCGTCCTGCGCATAATCTCAACATAGGAGTTTATCATAATTAAAGCACACCCGTAGCCTGCATTTCTATATTTGTTTGCCTGCGTTTCTTGTGACAGAAGTGCGTGTTTCAAAAATATGAGGTGCTTTTCATTTGGAATCGACCTGTAATTTGTTTTCAGAACCGTCCTGCGCATAATCTCAACATAGGAGTTTATCATAATTAAAGCACACCCGTAGCCTGCGTTTCTATATTTGTTTGCCTGCGTTTCTTGTGACAGAAGTGCGTGTTTCAAAAATATGAGGTGCTTTTCATTTGGAATCGACCTGTAATTTGTTTTCAGAACCGTCCTGCGCATAATCTCAACATAGGAGTTTATCATAATTAAAGCACACCCGTAGCCTGCGTTTCTATATTTGTTTGCCTGCGTTTCTTGTGACAGAAGTGCGTGTTTCAAAAATATGAGGTGCTTTTCATTTGGAATCGACCTGTAATTTGTTTTCAGAACCGTCCTGCGCATAATCTCAACATAGGAGTTTATCATAATTAAAGCACACCCGTAGCCTGCGTTTCTATATTTGTTTGCCTGCGTTTCTTGTGACAGAAGTGCGTGTTTCAAAAATATGAGGTGCTTTTCATTTGGAATCGACCTGTAATTTGTTTTCAGAACCGTCCTGCGCATAATCTCAACATAGGAGTTTATCATAATTAAAGCACACCCGTAGCCTGCGTTTCTATATTTGTTTGCCTGCATTTCTTGGGACAGAAGTGCGTGTTTCAAAAATATGAGGTGCTTTTCATTTGGAATCGACCTGTAATTTGTTTTCAGAACCGTCCTGCGCATAATCTCAACATAGGAGTTTATCATAATTAAACCACACCCGTAGCCTGCGTTTCTATATTTGTTTGCCTGCGTTTCTTGTGACAGAAGTGCAGTGTTTCAAAAATATGAGGTGCTTTTCATCTGGAATCGACCTATAATTTGTTTTCAGAACCGTCCTGCGCATAATCTCAACATGGGAGTTTATCATAATTAAAGCACTCCCGTAGCCTGCGTTTCTATATTTGTTTGCCTGCGTTTCTTGTGACAGAAGTGTGTGTTTCAAAAATATGAGGTGCTTTTCATTTGGAATCGACCTGTCATTTTTTTTCAGAACCGTCCTACGCATAATCTCAACATAGGAGTTTATCATAATTAAAGCACACCCGTAGCTTGCGTTTCTATATTTGTTTGCCTGCGTTTCTTGTGACAGAAGTGCGTGTTTCAAAAATATGAGGTGCTTTTCATTTGGAATCGACCTGTAATTTGTTTTCAGAACCGTCCTACGCATAATCTCAACATAGGAGTTTATCATAATCAAAGCACACCCGTAGCCTGCGTTTCTATATTTGTTTGCCTGCGTTTCTTGTGACAGAAGTTAAAAATAATCTCAACATAGGAGTTTATCATAATTAAAGCAGACCCGTAGCCTGCGTTTCTATATTTGTTTGCCTGCGTTTCTTGTGACAGAAGTGCGTGTTTCAAAAATATGAGGTGCTTTTCATTTGGAATAGACCTGTAATTTGTTTTCAGAACCGTCCTGCGCATAATCTCAACATAGGAGTTTATCATAATTAAAGCACACCCGTAGCCTGCGTTTCTATATTTGTTTGCCTGCGTTTCTTGTGACAGAAGTGCGTGTTTCAAAAATATGAGGTGCTTTTCATTTGGAATCGACCTGTAATTTGTTTTAAGAACCGTCCTGCGCATAATCTCAACATAGGAGTTTATCATAATTAAAGCACACCCGTAGCCTGCGTTTCTATATTTGTTTGCCTGCGTTTCTTGTGACAGAAGTGCGTGTTTCAAAAATATGAGGTGCTTTTCATTTGGAATCGACCTGTAATTTGTTTTCAGAACCGTCCTGCGCATAATCTCAACATAGGAGTTTATCATAATTAAAGCACACCCGTAGCCTGCGTTTCTATATTTGTTTGCCTGCGTTTCTTGCGACAGAAGTGCGTGTTTCAAAAATATGAGGTGCTTTTCATTTGGAATCGACCTGTAATTTGTTTCAGAACCGTCCTGCGCATAATCTCAACATAGGAGTTTATCATAATTAAAGCACACCTGTAGCGTGCGTTTCTATATTTGTTTGCCTGCGTTTCTTGTGACAGAAGTGCAGTTCAAATGCACTTTGTTCAAATGATTTTCGTTTGCAACTGCATAAAACTCCTATGTTGAGATTATAATTATAGGAGTTTATAATGATTTTCTTATTTCTTTGTTGAACTCAAGCTTTCTATTTTTTCAAGGGAATGAATAAGTTTTCTATTTTTTCAAAGGAATATAAAGATTGCAATTGTGCTACAGATTTTTCTAACAGAACTTGAAATGTCTTTTCCTTGTTTGGCAGATGTGGACAAATATTTTTTATTTCTTTGTTGAACTTAAGTTTTCTATTTTTTCAAGGGAATGAATAAGTTTCGTTTCTATATTTGTTTGCCTGTGTTTCTTGTGAGAGAAGTGCGTGTTTCAAAAATATGAGGTGCTTTTCATTTGGAATCGACTTGTAATTTGTTTTCAGAACCGTCCTGCGCATAATCTCAACATAGGAGTTTATCATAATTAAAGCACACCCGTAGCCTGCGTTTCTATATTTGTTTGCCTGTGTTTCTTGTGATAGAAGTGCGTGTTTCAAAAATGTGAGGTGCTTTTCATTTGGAATCGACCTGTAATTTGTTTTCAAAACCGTCCTGCGCATAATCTCAACATAGGAGTTTATCATAATTAAAGCACACCCGTAGCCTGCGTTTCTATATTTTTTTGCCTGCGTTTGTTGTGACAGAAGTGCGTGTTTCAAAAATATGAGGTGCTTTTCATTTGGAATCGACCTGTAATTTGTTTTCAGAACCGTCCTGCGCATAATCTCAACATAGGAGTTTATCATAATTAAAGCACACCCGTAGCCTGCGTTTCATGAGCTAATGGTTGGGAAGGGGCACGAACGCTAGTGAGGGTCCCGGGGTAGTTCGTGCTAGAATGAGGAGGTTATTCTTTACAAGCAGCAGGTCGTTCTTATAAGCTGGATCATATGGATCAAAAATATGAGGTGCTTTTCATTTGGAATCGACCTGTAATTTGTTTTCAGAACCGTCCTGCGCATAATCTCAACATAGGAGTTTATCATAATTAAAGCACACCCGTAGCCTGCGTTTCTATATTTGTTTGCCTGCGTTTCTTGTGACAGAAGTGCGTGTTTCAAAAATATGAGGTGCTTTTCATTTGGAATCGACCTGTAATTTGTTTTCAGAACCGTCCTGCGCATAATCTCAACATAGGAGTTTATCATAATTAAAGCACACCCGTAGCCTGCGTTTCTATATTTGTTTGCCTGCGTTTCTTGTGACATAAGTGTGTGTTTCAAAAATATGAGGTGCTTTTCATTTGGAATCGACCTGTAATTTGTTTTCAGAACCGTCCTGCGCATAATCTCAACATAGGAGTTTATCATAATTAAAGCACACCCGTAGCCTGCGTTTCTATATTTGTTTGCCTGCGTTTCTTGTGACAGAAGTGCGTTTTTCAAAAATATGAGGTGCTTTTCATTTGGAATCGACCTGTAATTTGTTTTCAGAACCCTCCTGCGCACAATCTCAACATAGGAGTTTATCATAATTAAAGCAGACCCGTAGCCTGCCTTTCTATATTTGTTTGCCTGCGTTTCTTGTGACAGAAGTGCGTGTTTCAAAAATATGAGGTGCTTTTCATTTGGAATCGACCTGTAATTTGTTTTCAGAACCGTCCTGCGCATAATCTCAACATAGGAGTTTATCATAATTAAAGCACACCCGTAGCCTGCGTTTCTATATTTGTTTGCCTGCGTTTCTTCTGACAGAAGTGCGTGTTTCAAAAATATGAGGTGCTTTTCATTTGGAATCGACCTGTAATTTGTTTTCAGAACCGTCCTACGCATAATCTCAACATAGGAGTTTATCATAATTAAAGCTCATTCCTTTCATCCCATGGTTGTATATGTTTATATTACAGAGTAGAACAGATGTGTGGATGAGCTGTGGCAGATGTATAGCAACCGTACCCTACTTACCATTGAACTATAAGCTAATGGACTGCTAAATGGAAGTGTTGTGCTAAACATTTAAGATATTGAATGTTAGCGTTGTGCCAAGTAGTTAAAATATTGAAAAATATTTGCATAATTTAAACATCGAAATTCATAAACTGAAATCCACTTTCGAAATGGTTAATTTGTTTTCTTGTTTAAATGTTGACATCTGTATAATCTATACAGGAAGAAAAAAAAGGTATTTGAATTTCAGATCAAAGGATTTGAAGGATCGCTAAGTGTTAATGAATGTTTCAAGTAATGCAAAACCTTTTACATTGAGTACTCCTTTCCAAGAGTTATATCAATGAATTCATCCAGCCTCCCAGATTGTACAAGAGGCCTTATTGAAGAAGAGTTTATCCTTGTTTCTCCAGTGAGAAGTTGTAGCAGTATGATTCCAAAAGCATACACATCACTTTTCTCTGTAAGATGACCAACTGTGGTGTATTCTAGGGCCAAATATCCCATGCCTGTAGAAGATTTTAGGATTGAATACACTATGTCATCCGCTAAAAGTTTATGCAGACCACAATCTGAAAGAAGAGGATTTAAGTGTTGATCAAGAAGAATCTTCTCAGCTGAGATGTTTTGATGCACAACAGCTTTGCTTATGCCTTCATGCAGATACTCAATGCCTGCGCAGATTGATACCAGATAACAAAACCAAACAGCGAGTGACTATCGGCATAAATAAATGGCAGGCTTAACATATACCATACCAATGATCTATCTATCCCATTTACAAGTTATTTTATCAAAACATGTTCGTTTCGTGGAGAATTTTGATTAGAAATGCAGGCAATACTCCAAATATTTAAATGTGGGTATGTTTTCCATGAACCTATGGAGTTGGTTGTTGCTCAATATTTTTGTGCCCTAGACATCTATCTACACTTCCTGTTTTTTGTATGTAGCCCTAGTGTGAATGTGTTATTATAAATATGTTCTCTGTCCAGTTATTATATACAGGGAGGTAATGTCAATCTCAATTTTTTTGCCTCCATAGGATACGCTTTAAGCAGTTGTAGGAAAACATTATCGGACAAATTTCTGCCAGTTTACATAACCTTAAATACCACCAGTTTAATGATTTCAAAAAGTCCCAAAGGGCTGGGAAGTGTGTTTGAAAATAAGGAACATTGGTTGAACATGTTTATATGATGATGCACCATCATTTGCTTGCCTGCACTACATATGTGGCAACTTCTCTTTGCGAGGGGAATTTTGTATAACATTACACTAGTTAGTATTCTTATGATCAAAGAAAGTTGGTTGTGGCTTATGCATATGCCCAAAGCTTATTTTCATTAGTTGGTGCACCCAGAGAAATGTAGTGCATTCTCAGCTCAGGTGAGGATGAGATAATTCATTAACTCTTTCTGTTTGTGTGTACCTCTGTGCAGCAGAGTATTGAATTTAGACAACATATTGGGTGCATTGGATGTGGACAATAACATAGACCCATCTAAAACCAGGTCGGATGAGCACCTCAAGGTTGTGAAGATTGAGGATGCATCTCCTGACTCCACAACTTGGGACAAAATGTTAGAATTGAACCCAGAGTTAGATGGATCTATACTAGTTTCTAGTCATGGCCAGAGATTCAAGAAGTGAGCTCAGATTAAATGAGGGTGGGGCGATCCATCAATTCGGTGATCCATCAATTCTTTATATATTTGTGTGTTTTCATTTAGTATCAGTGCATTAAATCTAGATGGCAAAGTAGCAGTGCAAGTTTAGTTCTAATGAGAGTGAGAGTGATCCATCAATTTTGTGAGCGAGTTTGTCCTCCCTACCTAACCTCTAAAAGAGAAAAGACTTGTGCCATTCCTTTTTGTGTGTGTACATGTGTATAGAAGCTAGACGCATTAAATCTATAAAATCTAGATGGTGCCTAGATGCATTGTGTTTGTGCAAAATGGCCTATATATATGAAATATTGGGATGGACATACGCGAAGTTGGGCTTGGCTATCTGAAGATGCATATCCGATCTGGGTTAATAACTTAATACAGGTCTTCCCTAGTAAATTTTCTTGAAGATATTTGGGGATGTGTTAGTTAAGGCAGAATACGTATGATTCATAAGCGCACTGACATATGAAAACAAACCAAAATCTAACCAACAAGGAAATCCCCTGCAAAGAACGGTTAGACTTACCTTTCGCAACACCATGTGCAATCCTTACCCTGACAGGCCAATCGAGTACCCTCCCATCTTTTGCATCCTAAAACTATGATAGATTGTCGTTGGGTGAAAAATCATACATAAGAAAGCACTCGCCTCTACCTCAAGAACAACAAAAGCCTCTTAACCTCACCACATTTTCATGCCTAAGTAGCGAAAGAGTCTTGAGACCCTCTTGTAATTCTAATTCCTCTATCTTGCAACTCATTTTACTGATGATTTTAATGACCACAAAAGACTCGTCTCTCAATACCCCCTTGTAAGCAGCATAATATTTGTTTCTCCCCAGCGGATTCTTTTCAGAGAAATACCGTGTTGCAAATTCAATTTCCTCGAGGTTAAATCTAGAGCTCTGGAAGCGTTCACATCCTGTTCCGTCATCTGCCAAAGGATTCCAACCATTCGAGTACTCTAGACTAATCAAAGGAGTGATAGATTTCCTTCCAAAATCTTTCGAATTATTGATACTTAGTCCTGTCTATTGTCTCATAAGCATTGCTAATCTTCTGTTTTCGTCTTGGAAACCATGAGAATGTGAAAACGGTTGCCAGGATTCCTCCACCTATCAAAGCAATCACAGCCACAACAATGGCAATGCTTGGGGTTTTAAACATTGGAGCAATTTTGGCAACTTCTTGAGAAAACTGCAGATTTTGGAATTTTCTGCAACAGAGGCACAGAGGAGTTTGTAGGAGATTTGGCAGTTAGATTTGGTGCCCGTGGGCCGAAAGTTTCTGGCCTTATTAATGGAGAACTTCCATTACACATTGCAAGCCCAGCAAACTCTTCTCCACAGAGCTTTGAATTGTTTGCATACCTGAATCCTTCTTGCATTCGTTTAAAACCTGCAACATGCAAGAAAAACCACACTATATCAGCCCATTTTTGGCATAAAAATACACTGGAAACAATTCTTACACTCAAACATTATAATTGCAGCAAGAAAAACGGGGTTCAACAGCCTGGGTAATAGAAGGACATGTTCATCAACATTTTGCATTTGTGTGGGCTAATATCTAGAACAATGCATTGTATCTATGGTAAACAAACTCCTCACTACAGAAATCCAGAAGCAAGGCCATGCCCGAAGAAGAAGCCATAAGCAAGCCCCATGAAGATTGAACCAAGCCATTAGATATGAGAATGTTAAAAAATAAAAATAATAAAGTGAATTAAATTAAATTAAAAAGAGACGTTGCCACGCCAAGAGCATGCTTCCCAGGTGTCGGAGGTATGGAGGTCAAGTGTTGTCTGTCTTATCTCGAATGCATGCCTCACTTCCAATTTCTTCTCCTGCACAGACTTCGCCAGTGGCTGAGCCCAGATGAGTTGTTGTTGTTGTTGTTGTTGTTACCATTTCCATTGCCAGCGCCACCACCACTGCCTCCATCTTTTTCATTGACAGTATAAACTATCAGCCCAATGTCCCCCGCAGCCATTACTACACAACTCTGCTAATTCTCCTCGAACACAGCACTGTGATTCCCCCTTCTACCCCCTTATCTTCGCCCCCTCCTCTTGCTATAGCGAAGGCACCTGCCTTCATTTATAACCCTGCACCTTCCTTCCACAAGAGTTCCAGCCATATTTATGTCCCAATTATTGCATCCGTAGGAGGAGCGCTACTTCTTGGACTAGGGCTTTTGGGAGCCATTTGCTTTTCAAGAAAAAGGCGAAGCAAACCAGAGACAATAAAGCCAGACACATGGGATGCGGAGGATTTCGAGATTGAATCGAGCCTTCTTTCGAACATGTCGGAATTGCTGGCATCTGACAGATTGATACGCTTTTCCTTCAAAGAACTTCAGGAGGCCACCGACAATTTCAACGAGGCGCACAGAATCAAGAATTCCATCTTCCACGCGATTTTGCGCAGAAACAAAGTGAAGATCAAACATATGAGAGGGCAAGTATCAAAGGAGATCAACGCCCTTCACAAATTCCACCACACGAGTCTCGTCACTCTGCTTGGCATCTGCGTTGAAGAATCGCCGGACTAGGACTCATACCTCGTCTTCGAGTACGCCGAAAATGAGTCCCTTAGAGACTATATCCATAGCGCATAGTCACATGCAGGGAGTTCGAACTTGTCATGAAACCAGAGGCTGTAGATCGCTCTGGACATCGCAGAGGGGTTGGAGTATCTGCATCACAACACAACTCCCACTTGCGTTCACAAGGACCTTAATAGCCGCAATATTCTTCTGGACAAGAATTTTCGAGCAAAGATCACCAATTTCAGATTGGCCAAATGCGAAGCAGATACGGGTTCTTGTCCGTAGAAGTGGTTCCAGGTTGAAGACAGAAGGAGAAAGGCTCCCGGGTAAAGGCTTATTCCTTCCTTCTCCTTCCTTCCCCTTCAGAGCCAACCCTGTACTAGTCAATGACACAATTAGATGAACCCTGGAATATTCCAAGGCTGTAGGGTTGCATTCAACAGTTGAGCAGGGTCAATCACAGAGCACTCGTGATGGGTAGAAGCAGGAGGTAACTTCTGTATTTTTTTATTCACGATTCATTTCCCTTTCTTCATGAATCATTCCCCTGTATGGCGAGTTTCCAGTGCTGCCAGTCTTGCAATAAGATTTGGAATAAGATTACACCTGGTTACATGCAAACATAAGAGATGGCACCTGGAAGTTGTGGCAATTGTGGTAGGCGTACAAGCGGCGATAAGTAGTGGTGGCAAGCGTACTTTGGCATACGAGCAGGGTTGATGCTTTCTCTATTATACCATGCAGTCCATGGAAATCCAAAATAGTGGAGCTAACATTTAGTGTTGTCGACTAATGCCAGCATTAGATTAGGTAGTATTTTTACCAGTGTCAAAATATCAAGAAAACACAAAATTATAACATATGCTTTAGCTTTGAATTAGCTTCGGTCCTCAGGAAGAGGCCAAATAGCCAAATAACATATTGACATGATTTATCAATATATGTCTACAAACTTGGTTTATAATTGATAAGCGAGGAGTAAAAGCAGCACTAATAATGTTAAAGTGCTCATTTCCGTTTCCGATTACTATAGTCCATGCCGGGACGACAGGGACTAATAAGGAAGCTTAGATGTTCTTCATTTAGCTCTTTATTACTTTAGAAAATATTAATATAGTAAATCCACGTATACATATTTGATATAAACATGATCAATATTTGTAATTTTATTATCTAATTAAACATGGTATATAAAAAAAATCAAGATAAGTTACAACTTAATGACTTTTCTTATTGCATAAGTGAATTGCAAAGCTATAATAGTGATTGAGGATGTAAATTTTAAATTGACAAAGAATAATTTATAATAAAAGTAAAATAAAATATTGCATAAATGAATTGCAGTGGTACAGTAGTGATTGAGGATGTAAATTGACACAAAAAAAAAATACCATTATAATTTATAATAAAAATAAAATAAAATATATGTTAAGTTTTATTATGATTAGTATAAAACCATGTAATTGAAGTATTTTAAAATTAATTTTATATTAAGTGTTTGTAAAATAAATTTTATATATTTTTTTAGAATTTAGATATTCTTCATTTTGTTCTCGATTATTTTATGAAATACTAATACGATGTACAAAAGTGTAAATATTTGATACAACACATGTCTAATATTTGTAATTGTATCATTTAATTAAATATGGCATATATAGAATTATTTCGAGAATGTAAAATAAGTTACAACTTAGTGACTCTCCTTATGGCTTAAGTGAATTGCAAAGGTAGACAAGTGATTGAAGAAGCAAATTTATTCTTCTTTTTGGATGAGACATAGGTAGTACTTTTCATTTTTGCATAACAATTGTAGTAAAATGTTGGTGAAATTTGCATTTTTTCTATAGTTGTGGTGCATGATATCATAAGGAAGGTGTTTCGCTTCACACTGTACACAATTTATCATAACTAGTAACTTATTTACTTTCTAGAATTTCTTCGTAAAATTTGCAATAGAGCATAAGACTACTAGCATTTTATTTTCCATGCAAAAAAGGAGAGGCAACAAAGCTTCAAGAGAAGAAGACAAAATCTATACTACCAAACTGTAACACCCTATTTTGGCATAGGCAATTACATGTATTTATGACTTAATTATATTTTCATTACACACTATATGTTTTCATATTTGGAAAATATAATTCCTACTTGTCTTTGGTGTGCTCATCAATTTTGGAATGAGTTTGTTCCTATTCTCTAGGAGTATTTTGGCATAGGCAATTACATGTACTTATGGCTTAATTATATTTTCATTACACACTATATGTTATCACACTTAGAAAATATGATTCCTACTTGTCTTTGGTGTGCTCATCAATTCTAGAATGAGTTTGTTCTTATTCTCTAGGAGTTTTTTTAGATCTAATTGTTTCCTAGATTGGTGTGTGGTTGAAATATTCTCTCAACCAACTAATTGTGTTGAATTGAGGCTTTTGTGATCCATAACCATTATAAGAAGAAATTTCGGCGTAAATCACATTCAGAAAATCATTATCGACGCGTTTCTAAGCAACCAGTGTGGTTCATCGTAGGACAAGTTGAAGAAACCACACTGGTTGGTTCTAAACGCGTCGACAATAATTTTCTAAATGTGATTTACGCCGAAATTTCTTCTTATAACAACTAATTGTGTGTCAAAGACAATTTTCCTATCTTGAGATAATTCTTCATGTATATATGTAATATTATTTTATCAATATAATTTAGTGTGCATTATCAAAATTTAACTTGGTATCAGAGCAGGTCTGGGTCTGACTCCTCACGTCTGGGTAGAGTGCCACGTAAATCCTAGGAAGAATAAAGTTATGTGTTTGATCACTCGAGGATGAGGCTGCCTGATTCATTGACCGAGTGACTGTTTCAGTCAAAGAGAATTCTAGCGTTGATGAGTGCCAGACTAAGGTCGAAGGAAGCATCGCCCTGTTGGTCAATTGAGGTCGACTGTGACGAGGCCAATTTGGATGAAGAGGTCAATCAGATCATCGCTGCATGTGTACGATGTGTAAAAGGTGTACTCATAATTAGATAATTGGACAAGATAGAGTGTGGTGTTACGGCCCCACAGCCGCACAGAGGTTGGAGCATCGAGCCACGGTGGGACTAGTAGGTGCCACGACTGAAAGAGATCTGTTTGGGAACTGTTACAGACTGAGTGCGAGAGTGTTTATAGCCGCGGACTGGAGGTGGAGGTGTTATTCATATCCATAATGAGGGGTCTGCGTTGACATTTGTTGAGCACAAGCGCAATAGTTGCTTTGATATCTGTTGAGAATGTTGAGATTTGAGGTGCACTAGTCCTGTGCCATGTTGGAGCCGATTCTTTTACTGTTTAAAATCGGTACATATTAAGGTGAAGCCTAGTGCAACAGCCTATGTCTGCACTTTGAAGAAACCGACAGCAGCAGGCCGTCTTTGATTGTCTTCCACCAATGTAGGCCCATCCATTCAACTTCTGGTTGGCTCGTGACCGCAACATTTGAGTTGTTAAACAGAGTTGTTGGTATTAATACATTTTTGACTGTCCGTTTTTATTCTGATGAGGTGCACGCAAAGCTTTTGTCCTGCGTCCGACAGAGGAAAGGATTTTGAGTGCCTTACGCAAAGAGATGGTCATTATATCTGAGTGATGTATTGTGTTTGGAAATTCTAACCCCAGCTTCGAAGCTAGCAATGATACTTGGGTAATTGCTGGCAAGCTTCCCATGTTTGAATTCATTGCAACAGACATAGTGGATATTTGTTCCCATGGATATCCAAAAAGGAATAACGTGCAAAATGGTGAACTATACCACTATGATTGTGACATAAAAGGTGCTTTTGTACAACCTGGGATAAGATCTCCAACGCTAGTATGTTGACGTGCTAAGAATGATGTTGCCAGAAGGATCATGGAGCCAAACTATGAAAGAATCGAGCGCGCTGAATTGGAGCTGTTAAACAACTGTTGTGTTAGTGTTGAAGTGTTTCTAAATTCTAATTGATGAGATAGCTTAGTAGGTATGGTAAGCCTATTGGAGCTATCACAACATGTGGACATTAGGGTGATATTTTTTTTTTTTTTCTTTGAAATTCTTGAACTTATTGAATCTTATTGAGCCTAGTTAATTCAATAGAGGTGAATGTATTTATTTAGTTAGAATTTGCGATTCTAATTGCTGACACGTAAAGCATGGAGATCCAAGATTAGTATGTCAAAGTTAAAAATGAAGATGTCACAAAATCAAAAGTACAAAGCCTATGATGAGTGATACTATGATACAAGTGAGAAAGCAGTGGTGTGCTCAAGCAAATGAAGATGTCACAAAATCAAAAGTACAAAGCCTATGATGAGTGATACTATGATACAAGTGAGAAAGCAGTGGTGTGCTCAAGCATATGAATGGTGTAGTGTATCCAAAATGAGTGGCAAAGGATCCAAAGGGCAGCATAATGCAAGTTACGGTTTGAGTTTGTAGATTAGGCTCATGACAATGATAAAGTATGAGTCACACATTGTAATTATAACAAATCTACATGTCATATATTGCTTTGTAATAGTCCGGCGGTAAGACTGAGAGAGGCATGCATACCCCTTTGTTATGTGTTCCCTCTATTAGAGAGCTTTTAACACCATGGAAGAGTGTGTCATGCAGAATGGATGCACTTGGGTGGACCATATTGGTTGTAGAGTCCATAAGGTGATATTTTATATTTAGGGAGAGTTCATCGAGACGTTGGATGAAACATATATGTTAAGGACTTCCTAGTAGATTGACAGTTGCAGCGGTTGGGAACCCATGTATCACAGTAGATGGTTGTTCCTTTATATGGACGTCGACAACCTGATGAGGTCTGCATGAATAAGAAACAAGGTGTAATTTCTAGATTGGACCAGATGTATATCTTTGCTAATTGATATTAAGACAAGTAGTCATGAAGGGGGCGACCTGGAAAATATAATTCCTAGTTGTCTTTGGTGTGCTCATCAATTCTATAATGAATTTGTTCAACCTGATGAGGTCTGCATGAATAAGACACAAGGTGTAATTTCTAGATTGGACCAGATGTATATCTTTGCTAATTGATATTAAGACAAGTAGTCATGAAGGGGGCGACCTGGAAAATATAATTCCTAGTTGTCTTTGGTGTGCTCATCAATTCTATAATGAATTTGTTCATATTCTCCACGAGTTGTTTAGATATAGTTTTTTCCTATATTGTTGTGTGATTGAAATACTCTCTCAACTAACTGATTATGTGTCCAAAACAATTTCCCTATCTTAAAACAACACTTCATGTATATGCATAATATTATTTGATCAATATAATTCAGTGTGCATTATCAAAATTTAACTATCACTATTTAATATTTCATTACACATTATATGTTATCACTATTTGATCTTTTGCCATCTAATTTATGAACATGTAGACATATGTACATTAAAACATTAAATTGATCATTGTTATCACTATTTGATCTTTTGAAATCCAATTTATTAACATGTGGACATATGTACATTAAAACATTAAATTGATCATTGTTAGGCTGTTAATGCTAAATGTTGTAGGATTTACTTTTATTGAAATATCTTGATACCTGATATGTTTTTATGGAATCACAGGTCAATATCATATTAACATACATGAACTTGTGTTATAAACTAATGTATAGTTTTAATGGCAATGTAATAGCTAAAGAAGATAAATAGTAAGTGGTTAATGTTGGGGACATCCAGTGATCTATGGTGGATAGAAATTATCCTTAAACCCTTTTTTTTTTTTTTCTTTATATGCATTGTTATGATCTTAGGCATGTGTAGGCTTTTCAGGTGATATCACTATCTGACTTGATAGTTCGATGATGAAGCACCTAAAAGCAATTTTGCAATATGATCCATGATATGGTGTGGACTTTAGGTCTATTAAGAAGTGTGATGCATTTCTCACCATTTATCATATAAAACTAGAGTCATGGGAGTGGCATTAAGTCACTTTATCTTAGATGTAATGGTGATTACTAGTTTCTTATTACAGAAATTTGGTCAATATGTTGGCACTTCCACTTACATGGCTTATCTATAGTCAGGTTAATATAGTTAATGCACCAAGATAATCCAAAAGAGGAGGAATTTGACTTGGAGTATAGAAGTAGGCTAAGGAGATAAGGTGCTTTGAGTAGTTAAGAGTGTTATTATGTTTTAGTCATCTAAATATAGTGTCTATCTTATTCTCTTTTGGGTGTTAAATTCCTAGTTTATATGTGATGAAATAGAAGAAATATTTAATTCATTGAATTGTCGCAAACTAATAATTGAATTATTACTTTGCTTGTATATGTTATGCATTGGTATTATCTATTGGTTGGGAGTATATAAGAATTATACTTAGATGCATTAATAGTATGTGTATGAATTATGTATGTATATACATGTTATTATTAGTACTCATACAACTATATAAATTAAATGACTATAAATATTGATAGGCATCAAAACACTACCTCATGATACATTTCATGTTGCCAATATTATAAAAAATCATAAAAATTAACTAATTTATAAATTTATTTTAAATTATTATTATTATTATTAATTATAACTGAAATTAATATATGATTTAAACATATATAGGTTTAGAAAAACATGTAACAAGATTTTTAACCATGGAGATTCACCTCTACTTTACCATGAAGATTCTTAACCTATAAATATGCTTTGTTACAATACCATGGGCCAATACCATGTACTAATACCATATGCCCAAAAAACCATAACTAATATTCACATGACAATTTGTTTTAATTAATCAATTTAATTAAAAGGTGAGAAATGACATAACTACTTTTGATAGAAATTTCAACCTTTGATTTATGTATACTATTAAGAATATTTTAAAATATTCTATTTAGGTTAAATTCCTACTGTGGCATAATAATAATTATTAAATAAATTAAAATTATAGAATCTCTATTCCAAAATAGTGTGGTTTTATGTAATATTAAATTTAATATGAATATTAATTATTAGTTATTAAGGTTAAAGTTAAAACCTAACATTCTATTTAATGTTAATGAGTGATGATTAGTAATTAATGTAATGTTAAAACGTAATGTAAATAGAGTTATACCAACAAAAAGATGTTTGATCAATTGAAGAAAGGGATATGGATTCATATGCCAGTTTTTCACTTCCAACTCCAAAGTAGTTGACCCTCTAAGGATATATTAGTCTCATACCATTGATATAAAGCTCCTTTGTGAAGGAAATCCATTCATTTTCTAAGGATCCCTTTAGATAGAATTTGATAGGAATTAGCCAATGGACAATTGAGGAAGGCTCCTCTCTTTTGACACTATTCAAGGAGTAAAGAACTTTTTAATTTAAGACATGAATTAGATTTAAGGATAATTTATAACAACGAGCACCTCCAATAAAAGGGTTCTTTCCAAGGATAACCTGTGCACCATCCCCAACTTTCTTAGTAATCCAATTAAAAAGAAAAGGAAAAGGGTCTATCACGGGTTTCCAGATAATGGAGCACCTCATGGTAGGCTTATCACCCTATGAAAGCACTTCCATTCCAAAACCGATCCAGACCTGATCAACATAACATCATCTAAAAAAGGACATGGGTGATGAACTATTTAGGGGAGACATTAATATCTTTGATGTTTCCTTTCTGCTTTTCCTCTAGGAAAAGGAGGGGAGAGAGGAAACCCCTGTCTAATACCTCTAGAGTAGGGAAAGTTACGAAAGGGGGACCCATGATTAAAACTAATGAATTTGCAGAGGTTACGCATCCCATGATCCAATTAGTGATCTCCAAGTTAAATCTAATATACAATAGGACTAGTCTAAGGAAGGTCCAATTGACTTTATCAAAAGCCTTATTAAGATCCATTTTTAGAACTAAAGCCTTCATATTTTTTGTCTTAATAGAGTGGATAACCTCTTCCATAATGCCAATTACATCGTGAATTTGTCTCTCTGCAAGAAAACCAAATTGATTGAGGCTCATTTTCTTTGTTAATTTTTTTCTTAATTATGTTTATAATCATCTTTGAAATGCTTTTACACACCAAGTTAAAAAGTGAATAGGCCTATAGTCTAGAAAATTATTTGCGTTTGAGCTTTTTGGAATTAGGGCTATATAGGTGGCATTCATAGAAGATGAGACTTTCCCCTTTATTTTTTATTCCTATACCTATTTTCAGAGGCCAAGCCCATGAGATCGAAGAAATAAAGAAATAAAGAGTTTAATTGTCTAACCATTCCAACCTTAACTTTTATCTTTTGAGAAATGCTTTAAGACCCCTTTGATTTCTTCATAGGAGATGGGGTTGCTTATCATATCAGAATCCTTTGAGTTGAAAAGTCTGGGATATCTCTAGATGAGTTAAAGCCGAGGGAAAATATTGTTATGACCAACATCTCTAAACAAGGAATAAAAATGGGTAAGCACTGCTTTATTTTAAATATGATTGATTTGAAACAAATTTTACATCCTCCACCTTTATGGCCCAAATAGAATTTATGTTTCTTAAGTGGGTGGCATAATTATCAAATAATTTTGTATTACCATCCCCCAACTTTATCCATGTTGCTATTCTCTTCAGCCTCCATGACTCCTCAAGTCTCAAAATATGTATTTTTCTAGCTTCTAAAGAGCTCGTCCTATTAGATAACTCCACTGAGTAGTTTGTGTTAAAAAAAATCTTATGAGAGTTGATCATATACTTTCTCCAAGTCATACAGGGCATTTATGAGATCAAATTTCCTGTTATGAAACCAGCTCACAAAAAGATATAAAAGATAGATCAATGCCTTAGAATTCTGCCTCTTCGAGGGGGCAACCTCCTTTACATTACATAAATGAACAATTCTTGGATGATTCAAATGAAAAAACCTCCTTTCTATATATAGGAGTCTAAGGAGTCACAATATAACCAATCCGACCTAACAATAATAATATAAAGGCACATAAATAACAATAGAGGGATTCTACGGGGCACAGTAATAATAATATGGGGACAATAGGGGAACAACAATATTAATAAGGGATACAACTACAATAGTAATGGGGGCATCATTAGTATTATAGGGACCTAACATGCGCCTCTCCTTAAAAAAAAAGTGTTGTCCTTAACGCTTGAGTAGTTTTGGATGCTTCTGTATAAAATTCTCATCCTCCCATGTGGAATCTTCAGCGGATAAGTTCTTCCACTTGATGAGATACTCCGAAATGGATCGATTTCGTAGCTTTCGAGTTCTTGTTTCTATGACTGCTTCCGGTTCCAATATAATTTTTCCTTCCTCGTCAAGTTTTGGAAATATTGTTTGAACTGGGAGCTTGTTGCCTATAACCTTCTTTAAACATGAAACATGGAAAACTGGGTGCACTCAAGAAGCTGCAGGAAGCTCCAATTTGTATGCCATAGTACCAATCTTTTGCAACACCTTGTACGGACCATAATACTTTGGTGATAATTTATTATCCTTCTTACCTTGCTTGAGGGACATTTGTTTATATGGTTGTAGCCGTAGGAATACCCAGTCATCTACATCAAAACTTCTTTCACTACGATGTTGATCTGCTTGTTGTTTCATTCTATTCTGTGCCAACACAAGGTTATCCTTTAAGAGTTGGAGAACTTGTTGTTGATGCTCGATGTGACGTTCCACTGCTTGAACCTTAGAATTTTCTATAAAATATGATGTGATGGATGGTGGCTGATATCCATAAAGTGCCATAAATGGGGTCATTTTTGTTGCAGTATGGAAGGAAGTGTTATACCACCATTCAGCTAGAGGCAACCATTTGACCCATTATGTTTGTTTATCAGATACAAAGCAACAAAGATATCCTTCCAAACATTTGTTTACTAACTCAGTTTTCCCATCAGATTGAGGATGATAAGATGAGCTATGAGCTAACTGAGTACCAAGACAAGAAAATAATTCTGTCCAAAAATTTCAAGTAAAAATGGGATCTCTATCACTTACAATAATCTTTGGGTTTCCATGTAGCTTTTGAATTGTTTCTATAAATGCAGTAGAAACTATACTAGCTTTAAATGGACGTGATAATGCACAAAAGTGAGCATACTTGGTAAGTCTGTCAGCTACCACCATGATGACACTCTTTCCCTCAGACCTGGGTAAACCTGTGATAAAATCCATTGAAACCTCCTCCCAACATTGGCTTGGAATGGATAAAGGTTGTAATAGACCTGGTGTCTTAATTGTTTCAGCTTTATTTTGTTGGAAAACCAAACATTCTACCACAAAATATTGAATATCTGATTTAAGGCCATCCCAAAAAAATTCCTTCTTAACCCAGTGGTAAGTTTTTAAAAATCTCGAGTGCCCTCCTAAGGTAGAAGCGTGCAATTCCAGAAGAATATTTTGTTTGAGTTGGGAATTCTTACAAAGGTATAAGTGATCTTTGTACCATAACGAATCATTTTTCCAGCTAAATGTATCAGATGTACTGGAATCTTGTTGTAACTTTCGAATAAGTGCCCACACTTCTTCGTCATTCTTCCATTCTCCCCTTGCTTTGTTTATCCAATCTGGTTGGATAATAGAAATGGCGCACAACAATGCTTCCACATCCTCATCCTTTCATGAGAGTGCATCTACCACAACATTTTGCTTCCCTTTTTTGTAGATGATTTCAAAGTCATAACCCAACATCTTTGTGACCCACTTTTGTTGTTCTTCAGAGGATAATCTTTGTTCTAAAAAGTATTTAAGGCTATCATGACCCGTTTTTACCTTGAAGTGTCTTCCCATTAGGTAGGGTCGCCATTTCTTAAGTGCATGTAGTATTGCCAACATTTCCTTCTCATAAATAGCTTTGTGTAAATACTTTTCCTTGATTGGACGACTTTCGAAAGCAATGGGTCTTTCATCTTGCATTAAAACAACACCAATTCCATTTCCTAAAGCATCAAATTCCACAATAAAGGTTTTTGTGAAGTCTGGCGTAGCTAAGATTGGTGCATGGCACATTGCCTCTTTAAGATGTTCGAAGGCCTTTGTTGCTTCTGGAGTCCATGAAAATGCATCTTTCTTCAATAATGTTGTTAGAGGTGTTGCTATTTTCCCATATTTCTTAATGAACTTGCGATAATACCCTGTCAACCCGAGAAATCCTCGCAAATGTTTTATGGATGTGGGGATTTTCCATTCCTTAATGGCTTTAATTTTGCTAGGGTCTACCTTAACTCCTTCATGAGATACAATATGACCCAGATATTCCACCTCTTGTACTCCAAAGAAACATTTGGATCTTTTTGCATATAATTGTTTCTCCTCCAATAGTTGTAGCACCCTGTTACGAAGATCCAACTTGGTGAAGTAAATTGATCCATTGAATTCATCCAATAATTCGTCAATGACAGGAATGGGAAACTTATCTTTAATACTGAGCTTGTTGAGCTCCCTATAATCCGGACACATGCGCCATGATCCATCCTTCTTGTGCACCAATACTACTGGAGCAGAGAAAGAATTTTGGCTAGGTTGAATTATACCAGCCTCTAGCATTTCTGCAACCATACGTTCAATTTCACTCTTTTGGGAATAGGGATATCTGTACGGCCTGATGTTTGGAGGAACACTTCCTGGAATCAAATGAATAGCATGATCATGATCATGAATAGGTGGGAGACCTTTGGGAGTCTCAAATACCTTGGAATGATTGTCCAAGACTTTTTGGAGATCTAGAGAAATAGATGATTTCGATGTGGAAACATCTAGCGAACATAATTGTGCAATTACACCTCGTTGTTCATTTTTTAGAAGCTTTGTCATACCGTTAGAGTTGATTATCTTTCCCGGTTTCCCTGCAATACCCCTTAATTCAACTTCCTTTCCTTCCACATAAAATTTCATAAAAAGTTCTTGAAAGTTAAAAGCTATTGTACCCAAGGATTGTAGCCATTGAACTCCTAGTACAACATCAGCACCTCCCATTGGAATGGAAAGCATTGGGCTATTCAATACATATTCTCCCATTGATAGCTTGATATTATGGCACTTTCCAGAGCAATTTATTGTTCCTCCACTTGCAGCCATCATTTGACACTCTGGTGCTGGATATAGGAAGCAATTCAATTCTTTTGCTATCTTACAATGAATAAAATTGTGGGTACTTCCTGAATCAATCAACACTATTACCTTTTTCTTCTTGATATGTCCTTCTATCTTGATGGTTTGAGGAGTGGTAATTCCAGCCAATGCATTACAAGATATGGTCGGATTCATTTCTTCTTTATCTAGGCTTTGTTCCTGGAGTATATCCTCTTCTTTTGACCTTTCTTGTTCATTTTCTTCAGACTTTCTCTTCACAATCTATGTAGAATAATTTCTTCTCAGAACACTTATGACCTCTAGTGTATTTTCTATCACAACTGTAACAAAGCCCTTTTGCTCTTTTTCTTCCAATTGTTGTGGTGTGAACCTTATAGGTTGTGGAAGGCTAGGGGCAACAACACTTCCATCTTTATAGTTGTGAGTGGTAGGCTTCCTGGTTGCCATAATTTTGCTTTCCATTTTTCTTACTAACCTGAATGCCTTCTCCAATGAATCAAGTTCCCAAAGGCGAACATCACGTTGGATATTCTCCTTTAAAGTCCATATGAACACATCAATCTATGCTACTCTAGAATATTTTTTACCCTTATGTTCAATTTGTGGAACTCCTCAATGTGCTCCATCATTGAGCCCTTTTGTTTGAGACTTATCAATTGGCTAAAAAAGGTGTTGCTTTTTGTATCCTCATAATGTGCTGTCATTTCTTCCGTAAAAATTGCCCAAGTGATAATTTGTTTACGAGAGAAAAGCCATTGATACCATACAAACTGATTTGGTTCCAAATATAAAGTTGCAATATGTACCTTTTGTGTGTTTTTCACATTATTGAGATCGAAAAATTGCTCCATCTGTAGTATCCATGTTGTGGGATCCTTGCCATCAAACTTTCTCATATCGATTTTTGGAATATGGTGGGTCTTCGATCCAACATTAGAGTCTATGAAATCATGATTAACATTTCTTTTGTTCTCATCATGAGTTTCCTTTACTACCCTTTCACCATTAGTGACCATTTCTTGTAGCAACTTATTCAAATTTATCTTCAATTCTTCCATCTTATCATCCATGCCATCCATCTTAGCGTCCATGTCATTCATCTTAGCTTCCATGCCATTGATATTAGTTTCCACACCATTCATCTTAGCTTCCACGCCATTCATCTTAGCTTCCACACCCTTTATCTTAGATTCCACACCATTTATCTTAGCTTCTATTAGCTTTTGTGAGAGTGACATTTGTTGCACTTGGTCTTGTAATTTTGATATATCATGTAGCATTTCTTCCTCTTCTTCATGAGTCATGCTAGAGATTTCAGGTTGTTACTAGGTGTTTCCATTTTCTTTCTTCAGGGCATCAATTACCGATAATAATTCTTCACTATTCCCTTTGAATTCCTTCAAACTAATTTTTCAAACCAAGCTTATGCAAATATTAAAAAAATACACACCTTTTTTCACTTTGTAGGCACTCGATATTAAATCTGATGTATCTCTGTAATTTCAGATCTTTCAATTCTGAAATTGTGACCTGCAGTAGCCCTCTATGTCCTCTTTCCAATGCCACTAGTCTGATGGAATTTAGATTCTCCAAGGAAGATTTATGCACAATGTCCCAAGATGACCTGATTATATACCTTTTCACAAGAGCGAACTTGTATGAAGTGACACGTGTCACTGTTTTGACCTTCGGGTCTAAACAATATATACAGGAAACTACAGTCCGTCCTCTTTCTGTAACTTCTTACGAAATTTCAATCTTATGCTCAAAACAAAGGTTATGACGATTTTCCCAAGGTCACTTGTTTGGAATTTAATTCAGGAGTCTGCAAAAATACCAACTTCCTCATATCATATCTCCACGAATATAGCGCGAAAAGCTCTAAAATTTGAACCCGAGGTTCAACGCGATTTCGTCTCAAATGGGTTTCTTTTGTTCGCTTCTGAAACATCGTAGAAAAAAGTTATAGCGAAAATGCCACGATGACCTATTTGGAGCAACGAAACCCTAGAATCCAAACCTCTGATACCAAATGTTATGAAACCAGCTCACAAAAAGATAGAAAAGATAGATCAACGCCTTAGAATTCAGCCTCTTCGAGGGGCCAACCTCCTTTACATTACATAAATGAACAATTCTTGGATGATTCAAATGACAAAACCTCCTTTCTATATATAGGAGTCTAAGGAGTCACAATATAACCAAGCCAACCTAACAATAATAATATAAAGGCACAAAAATAACAATAGAGGGATTCTATGGGGCGCAGTAATAACAATATGGGGACAATAGGGGCACAACAATATTAATAAGGGTACAACTACAATAGTAATGGGGACATCATTAGTATTATAGGGACCTAACATTTCATTTTTTTTTCCCATTTTACAATAATCTTCTTGAGTTAGTATAAATTCTTAACTAAGGAGTCCATAGTTGATGAGAAACTAAGAGTTGAACTATTCCACGATAACTCAGAAATTAGGGATTTGAAAGAGACCTCTTCCATCCATGTGTGATTAAATTAGAAAGGCTAATAATTCTTGTGATCCTCAAAGTGTAATTCAAGAAGTATAGGAAGGCAGTATGATATTTTGTCTTGAAATATCCTTGATTTGAATCTTCCAATCTTTTTTGACACCTAACCAGCCATCAAGAATCTATTAATATACTTTTTTGTACCACACCCCCCCCAGTATTTCCATTTCTCCAAGTAGGGGCAAGGTGAAAAGGAGAGATATTATCGAGGTCATTAATCTAAAGAATCTCCAAAAAAAAATGTGGCCATGGGGTAAAAATGGGTGCAGGACCCCCAAGATTCACCAAGAAAGATAATAAAATTGAAGTCTTCGGCCAATAGGAGAGAGGGTTCTAATATAAGTCCACTCACTTTGACTTTATCCCATAAATCAGGCCTCCTCCTATAAGGCCCATATCAGTTTACCAACTTGATTAGACACAAAAATCCTTTACAACACCTTCATGAATAATTCCAACGAAAGAGGAGAAATATTGAAAGGACCTCAATTTGGGATTTGAAAGGGAGAGAAGTTCTCCCAACAATCCTACAAAGTCCATAAAGTAGGAAAACTAGCCGGGAAAAAGATGGTGGAAAGAATCCTTATCCTTTTCCCCTGGGACCATGGTCTCTTAAAGCATGATAATTGAGGGGTGATGGATGTCCACTAGTCTCTTACGGAAGATGAATTTGAGGCTCCCACAATCCCCCTTAATATTGAGATATATGACGATTATTAGGAAGAGGTCAAAGAGGGATTATGTTCTTTAAGGGCCCTAACAACATTCTTAGAGTGAACAAGTGGAGATTCACATAGCCCTCCCTAGATTACTTGATGTGAAGGACCTTCTCTTGCCAAGAATTTTTCATTGTGTTTATTTTTTTGTATAGTTACATTATGAAAAGGAGAGTGAGGTTCCTTTAGAGGAATCAAGATATAAAGGTAAGGCGATGATATTTAAAACACCCTTATAGGATTGAATAATGGAGGGAAAGATATGATCAGAAGGGGTAGGGGAGGGTTCAAATTGGGGCACAATGTTTAGGGTGGGATAGGAGCAGAAATAGAACCAGGGACTATAGTTGTAGGAGAGGTGGGATGTAGGGGATACTTCCTTTGAGGTTCGGTCTCATGTGAGAAGGGAAAGTGAATGTTGGCATGAAAAAGGGAAGTCATGGGATGACCGTTCCTCTGTAGAGCAGGGTTTCGACAAGGATCACGAGATTTTCTCTCTACCCGATTAGAAGATGAGGTTACACAGAGTTTGGACACCACATAAATAGGTGCAGGGTCTGGGAGGATGGAGATTGTAGGGTTTGGAAGATGTTTTGAAAATTTTGAAAAAGTTATAGGAGAGCATGTAATGTTTTCAAGTTGTTTGATCATAAAAGAATCCTTTGGAGAAAGATATTGAATAAGAGATGGAAAAGAGGAGAAGAAATTAGTGGTGAAATCATCTCTTCCTTGTTAGAGGTCCTCCAAAGAGGAAACGTCCAGTATGATGGAAGAAATAAGGTCCAGGTTCGATCTATCGATCTCCAATATTGATGTTGTATCATGTTCAGAAGAAGTTCAATGGATGTACATTGTTTCAGGTAGCAGTCCATTTACATCCCCCTAAACCAATTAGAGTCCATCCACATATACATCCACAAAAAAATAGGAATTAGTATGATAACGTAGCTCGATAGGGGGATTTTGGCGTCCAATATTTCCACCGTCCTCAGATATACAAGCCTCCTTTCAAATTGTGCCCAATCGCTGGGTCACACCTAGGATGGGAAATGTGGGAATTTGGAGATCTTGTTGGTCCAATACATACGCCTCAGAAAAATTGGTGCCATATTTATATAAAGCTTGATCAATTTTTTTGTATTGAAGCCTTTGTTAAGGAGGAGAATTACAAGAATTCACCACGTGCCCCACTTTTATGTAGTTTAGGAATTTGAAGGGAGTGTTCAAATAATCCAGAGGCTGGATTTTAACTTTTTCCTCCCATCTAATTTTTAGTGTCCTAAGGAGCTCCTCAGAAACATCCATATCCACTAGAACCCATATCATTCATTTGTCAACAATGATTAGGGAAACCTCCACAAGAAACAAATCTTCCAAGGGAATTTGATGTTTATGAAGACACATTTTTACCATAGCTCCAAAGGAAAACATGGCATCATGACCCATATGTTTTGGCGAGGTTGTAGCTCAATACTTGGATAGAAGGTCGGATGCTAACATTGAAGCCACAAGGAACCCTTGCCTAACACCCAAGCCTTACTAAGAATAAAATCAAGATCAATTTTTGTTAGAAAATGGAAATGGATCCATTTATGGACTAAAATTCTCATCATTGCAATGTAACCAACTAGTGGCTTCCAGGTCACCTTTATCAAGGATAAAATCTTCGCATGGGACAAGGTGATGTAATCAAAGTTACCAACGAGGGCTTGATGGGCTAGAGATTCAACCCTGTCTAAGTTTACATCTACCCCCAGGGTTAGCTCTTTCAATGTGGAAAGGCCCTTAAAAGTTTTATGAGATGCTTTTCTCCGTGCCTTTTCCCCTAATCACTTTGGATTTTTCCATGTTTCTCCTGCTCCTGACTCCCTGATGGATACATAGTAAAGTTGTTCAGTGTTGACACACTTGTTAGATGGTAGTTCCATACCCTTGGAAGCCCATGACAGGAAAGAGTGTTGTTTTTTAGGCCCACAGTAAGTTGGAAACCCTAGCTCCTTAAGAAAGTAACCCTAGTTCCAAAATAATTTTAATATACATCCATTACATAGATTTCCAACTGATGGTCACATGGAAAAACTTCTCATAGAAAAACATAATAAGGAAAAAGAGGTAGTGTGCTACAAGGTTTCATAGATATCAAGCGTCTAAAAAATTCCAAGTAAAATATTTTGAGCCATGTAGAATGCTCAAGGCCTGGCCTTATCTAAACCCTTATGGAGATTTCACTTTGTCCCACTTTAGTTCTATATCACTAACTTGAAAATGATTTGCCACACAGTGCATGTTTATTGAACCATTACTTAACAATTTTCTAGTGACCTACACTTTTTTGTTTGGTTTTATTTATGTCCTCTTTTAAATTCAACAAAGTCCCAATTTTATTTTGTATTGTTGCTAAGAACTTACCACTTTTTTCTTATTATGATTGCAAAGAAGGTAGAAATATGTTAGATGGTAAAATTGTCTCTTTTTTATATATCAAAAAGTATGGTGATGTGCCAAATAGTACATTACACATAATTAACCCATAATGTGTTGGAGATTAAATTATGATTGATAATCTTGATCAAGTTTTTGTTTGTTGATTCAAAGAAAACATTCCCTTAGTAATAATAGCTAGCTTAAAAGCATAAGGAAAATCCTTTCCTGGTTACATCTACTAATGAAAAGTATGATACAATATCAAATAATAGTATAGATGGGACACAAAGCCTAGCGATGATATGTTTTTACAAGAATTGAATCATTGTCATGTGATTGAAATTTATTACTGTAACTTTTTTTACAATGTGAAGGAATTTATTGGAATCAATATGTGCTCGTGTTTCTTTGAGGAGTTAGGATTAATATTTACCATTACATCGAATCCCCATTTCTCAAAAGGTTATCAATAGCAAAAATGTTGCAATGATATCACTAGTTTTTTTCGTTTTAATCCCTTCTTGCACATTTTTGACATATTCAACACTATTGTACATGTGCATGCACATATTAGAATAACATTGGTTATTAGTGCCCAACTTTTAAAACCTAATGTGTGGTGGTATGTCCAAATGATCACCTATTGAACCATGATGTAAATTAATGAATACTTTCTCAATATCATTGTCCTCCAAAACATCTCAATAACATGTTGTCATAGTTCTTCCTATAAATAATTATGTTGACTAGATAGTGTTGAATAAATTTCAATCTTAATGCTATTCATTTCTTTACAGCTAGGTGACTCGGACTAGATCCATGTTGCAAATAGTGTTTGAAAACATGATATCATGAATTTGTCTATAGGTACAAAAAGGACATTAGTTGTAAAAAAATATTCTTCCAAACCACTTTGTCAGTGTAAGCTTGATCTTAAGCTCTGACTTCTAGTTTTCCTTAGAATCCTTGTGCTTGAACTATGGTTGTAAGTTTAATATCTATATTATATTCCTAGAAAGCCATCATCTAGTTCCTACACTATCACCGAGTTCCTTCTTCGTAAATATAAATCTCATAACTGAATGTGGAACAATAACTTTTTTATGTCTATTTAGAACATAAAGTTTGAGTTATTTCACTACTTTGACTACAACTTATGCTTGTTTTTCAACTTCCAAATAATTTAGTTCAACACCTTGTAGTCTGATGCTCATAATTTTTTTTACAAATTCACTCCCTTCTTCATCCTTCTAAGTGAGCACAACATCAAGGGAGTGGTCAGATTCAAATTTATGGAGATAAAAATATTTTCTCAAGCCTATATTGCTCAAGGATGGAGTGGCATCAATAACTATCTTGATTTCCTCAAAAGTTCCTTTGCCAAGCTTATCATATTAAAATATTACATCTTACTTCATCATCTTTTATAGGGATTTAATGATCTCAATAATCATAGATGTATCAACTTATGAAATTAATATTCCTAGAAAAGGATTACATCAATTTCTTATTACATGTTAGTGGAATTTGCATGGCTTTTGTTCTTTATAGATCTACTAATATTTCATATTTTGAAATGATATTCCCAAACAATTTTATTTTTGCAAGAAAGAAAATGTTCTTGGAATTTAGTTAGGTCCATATTTTCTGCACCTATCAAACATTTGATTCAATTGTCATACATGATCAAAGAACCTCTTCTATTAAATGTTGACATTGTATATATAAAAACCATGCTTTGATTAACAAGGTTGTTGAAAGCTATAACTTTCACATATTGTAAAGTGGCATTGGCATTTATTAGTCGAAATGACTTCCATTTAGATGTGTACTTTTATGTGTCCCATTTGTTCTTGAAAGTGGTTTTCAATCTATCCTCATTAGAATAAGAACCTAATTCTATCCCAAAGAAAAGTGGCATTAACATTCACTAGTAAAATGACTTCCATTTAGATGTGTATTTTTATGTGTCCCATTTGGTCTTGAAAGTTGTTTTCAATCTATCCTCATTAGAAATAAGAACCTAATTGTATCCCAAAGATCCATCCAAGAATGAGAGCATTTTGAAACCTATTAATAGCTACAAATTTACTATTTCCTAAATCTTTGTTAGCAATCATAACATTGTATAACTACCATAGAATTATGAGAAACATCACCTCACCACCTTCAATTATATGAAGGAAATTAATTTCTTTATGAAATAAATAGGTTAAGCTAGAAAATAGTTTCCAAAAAAAACTTCCAATTCTTTTTTGAGTTTGGTTCCTCCTTGAAATTCCATGACCATGTATGTCATGTTCCCTTCCTAACTTATTTATTAACCTTTTCACTTACTATTTTAAATTCAACCTTGGATTGAAAATGTATTTATTTAATAGTTTATTAATCTCTATTAAGATTTCATTATTTTGGAATATCCTTGTCACCCAAAATGCCTTCTATTGAATTATCTTAATTTTTATTACGATGTTTTAGATTCATTATTTTTAACTTCTCAAGCAGTAAGGGAATCTTTGAACAAAAATATTAACAGATATCATATCAAATTCTTGATTCTGTGCAATATTAGAAATTTAGATATGATATCAAATTCTTGATCTTTAACAAAAATATACAGTCAAGTTGTGCAATATTAGAAATTTAGACATCATATCAAATCCTTGATTCTGTGCAATATTAGAAATTTAAATATTATATCAAATCCTGCTGCTTACTGCCCTCACTACTTATGCGTTTTAATAATACTGATCACCTATCATCATTGTTTTTTTCTTTTTCGGTTTCACACGCACTTCTGTCACAAGAAACGCAGGCAAACAAATATAGAAACGCAGGCTACGGGTGTGCTTTAATTATGATAAACTCCTATGTTGAGATTATGCGCAGGACGGTTCTGAAAACAAATTACAGGTCGATTCCAAATGAAAAGCACCTCATATTTTTGAAACACGCACTTCTGTCACAAGAAACGCAGGCAAACAAATATAGAAACGCAGGCTACGGGTGTGCTTTAATTATGATAAACTCCTATGTTGAGATTATGCGCAGGACGGTTCTGAAAACAAATTACAGGTCGATTCCAAATGAAAAGCACCTCATATTTTTGAAACACGCACTTCTGTCACAAGAAACGCAGGCAAACAAATATAGAAACGCAGGCTACGGGTGTGCTTTAATTATGATAAACTCCTATGTTGAGATTATGCGCAGGACGGTTCTGAAAACAAATTACAGGTCGATTCCAAATGAAAAGCACCTCATATTTTTGAAACACGCACTTCTGTCACAAGAAACGCAGGCAAACAAATATAGAAACGCAGGCTACGGGTGTGCTTTAATTATGATAAACTCCTATGTTGAGATTATGCGCAGGACGGTTCTGAAAACAAATTACAGGTCGATTCCAAATGAAAAGCACCTCATATTTTTGATCCATATGATCCAGCTTATAAGAACGGCCTGCTGCTTGTAAAGAATAACCTCCTCATTCCAGCACGAACTACCCCGGGACCCTCACTAGCGTTCGTGCCCCTTCCCAACCATTAGCCCCACCAATCCACGCCCTGTTAAAATACCAAATTACACAGACCACTCAGCTTCTCTGTTCCACACTCTTTTCTCCTTTTTGTCTGCATTTCGATCCCTTTGCCCTGCTGCGGAAATGTTCAAAAACAGGTTACGAGAGTACGCCCAGAAGAATTCTTTGCCTTTGCCAGTTTACACCACCGTAAATGAAGGCCAAGACCATCTTCCTGAGTTCAAATGCAGTGTGACAGTGAACGGCGCACGATATGATTCGCCCCCTGGATTTAAATATAAGAAGGAAGCAGAGAACGCCGCCGCTCAGGTAGCGGTTGAAGATTTGCATATCCAGTTTAAAGTAAGATTTGCATATGCGATTTCCTTCTATTGTATAACGAAAATCATTATAAATTCCGATCCTTATTTTTTCATGAATTAAATTCTGAACATTTTCCTCTGCCATTTTGTGGAAGTATGGATATGGCTTGTTTAATATTATACTGCTCAGTACTCTTTCGGCACAGTATGTACCATAAAGATATCTACATCCTTATTTATGCATTTCCCGGAATGATAACTGAACATTTTCCTCTGCCATCCTGTGGGAGGCTGGAGCATGGAGATGGCTTCTTGTTATATATCATACTGCTCGGTACTCCTTCGGCACAGCATGTGCCACAATGATATCTTAATATCCTTATTTTATGCATGTGCCACAATGATAACTGAAAATCCATATTTATGGGCCACAACATGTCATAATGAGCTAGATGTGATGAGTTCCATTTGATCAGAGGTCAAGTGGTGAACAAGTCTTAGCATGTATCCTCGAACACTCGAGACCTTTGTCAATCTGGTAAAGAGTTTGTTCATTCGTTACCAAACCTAATGAGTTTGAATATGTTGGAGGATTGTAAATCTGTTTGTCTTATTTTTGATGACCAAGCAGGAGACAAAACTACTCAAGAACGTGCTCAACGAGTTTGCTGTAAAAAAGAACATTCCACTTCCTACGTATCAATTTACAAAGGAAGGAATTGCACACTGCCCAACTTTTACGGCAACTGTAGAGATTAACGGGGAGTCGTACACCGGAGCTCCTTCAAACAATAAGAAGGAGGCCGCAAGAAACGCTGCATATGAAGCAATCCGATCAATTCGCACCCAAGATTGTGAGTTGCTGTAGATAGAAAACAAATTATTTGCATTCTCCTTAGTTATCCCTATGTAATTTGTAACATTGTTAGTTTCCTTCTCTCCATTGTGCTATTTAGATTTGTTGATGCCACTGATCCATTAGATTCTCTTTTCAGGCAATTCTTTTCCACAGATTGAACTTCATGATGAAACCAAACAAAAGGATGTTCCTACTGTTCCAGAAAAGATAAATGTGGAGAACCCATGTGAAGTTGGAGGGGCTTCAGAAGTTTGATTGTTGCTGTGTAGTATATAACGAATATGTTGTTTCTGTTCTGTTCTGGGCCTCTGGCAAATTAGGAAAATCATTATAAATTCTTATCCTTATTTTTTCATGAATTAAATTCTGAACATTTTCCTCTGCCATTTTGTGGAAGTATGGATATGGCTTGTTTTATATTATACTGCGCAGATTCTCTGTTTTATAGGAAAATCATTATAAATTCTTATCCTTATTTTTTCATGAATTAAATTCTGAAAAATGTTGAAAAATTAAATAGAGAAATCATATTTGTAGTGTTTTGGTTGTATAACTTCTACTAACTCATCTCTCACTAGGCGGACAACAATAATGATGGGTAATAGACTTATTTCAAGTGTGTGAATGCTTTTTTTGGAATTGAAAAATTCTTTTAGAGTAGCTTTGGGTAGAGTCTTGTTTTCAGATTGTAGATAAGAGGGAAACTTACAACTAATGGTTCAGGGATATATGACTTTCAAATGGCATTGATTCTTTGTATATATCTATGTACTTAATTAAGTTTTACAATTTATACATTTAAATTTTTTAATGATGTTTTTGTGTTTCTGTTTGCACTGTTTGAATTGAATGGATTTTGTATTTACCAATTTTCAATGTGTTTATGAAGAATTGGCAAATTTGAGTATTTTTCAAAAAGAATAAACAGTGTGATCTCACCACAAATATCCTTTCCTTGTTTGGCAGATGTGGACAAATATTTCTTATTTCTTTGTTGAACTCAAGCTTTCTATTTTTTCAAGGGAATGAATAAGTTTTCTATTTTTTCAAAGGAATATAAAGATTGCAATTGTGCTACAGATTTTTCTAACAGAACTTGAAATGTCTTTTCCTTGTTTGGCAGATGTGGACAAATATTTTTTATTTCTTTGTTGAACTTAAGTTTTCTATTTTTTCAAGGGAATGAATAAGTTTTCTATTTTTTCAAGGGAATGAATAAGTTTTCTATTTTTTCAAAGGAATATAAAGATTGCAATTTTGCTACAGATTTTTCTAACAGAATTTGAATGAGTCTTTTCTAAAAAGAATGAAATGATTGTGATCTTTTTTATGAAAAATAAAGTTCTATGATTATGATTTTTTTCGTGGTTGTGTAGGGCACATCTTCAAGCACATAATGTTTCATTGAATATATTTTTTTATATATATATATATATATATATATATATATATATATATATATATATATATATTATATTGCAATAAATGTTGGCTTGTTGGTTCAATAAAAAGTTGTTGTTATTACTCTGTGTTTATATTTATGTAATGTTTCTGAACAATAAATGGGAGCAGGGACAAGAAGCAAAATAGCTTAAGAATATTTGATTTAAAAAATTAGATAAAAAATAAGTTTAAATGTATAATATATAATTAACATATAAATGTATAATATATGAATAACATGATGATTACATTAATTAGTATCCTTAGCATTTTATACGTGTCAAGGCGATATTTGATGTAATGTAACTTCTCATAATTATATCAACATCTTAATTTTTTTTGTATAGGCATATATATTATAAATTATGTGTCTTTATTTTTTGTTTTTTAATACTACATAAAATATCGTTCTTTTTTGGAAATGTTTTGTCCTCTAACAATCTTGGGTGATTTTGTTTTTCATTTTGGAGTCATTTTGATTATGGGCTTGTGCTTGAATACTTTCATTTGAATTTCATAAATTGTTTTGGGAAATTTGTGGCATAGGTTTTTATTTGCATTATCATTTTGTTTCTAACACCATGTCAATCTGATCAAGTGGTAGAGCACAACATTTAGTTTGTAATTCTAGGCTTCATATTTATATGTAAACTTCAGAGCACCAACTTATTCCTTTGATTTGTTGATCACCAACAAACATAACAATGGGATTTTTCATAGACTACATAAAAAGATCTAATTGTTTTGTGAGATTAATATTCACAAAAGTGTGTTTATTTCCAAAAGTTTTGAAAATAGTGATGCCTTTATTCTTTATTCTTCCCTTTGGTTTCAATATCATTTGTTCCATTTTTTCTTAGAATTGTTGCAAGTGGTATTGTGGGGTTCTTGTTGTGAATGCTTTAGCTATATTGATGGTTCCTTAAGTGAGATATGTATCTTACTATAGATGGTTTCTCATTTTCATTTTTCCATATAACTTTATTACAATTTCTCGTGTTTTTTTTCTCGTTCTTTCTTTCTACTTGATTGTTGTAAATATCTTTTATGATTTTTCATCTTCGTCAAAGTTTAACATGTCTACTTTACTGGATACCTCTTGTTCTTTTCATTTATAATTTTGCAATGATATAATTGATTGGACCTAAAATTTAATTCTTATCCCATCTACAATAATTGTTTTCCTTCTCTTTCTTTTCATTGGAGTTGCTAATGGAGGTGTATGATTCTCTTTCAATTTCAAATTTATGCGACTTGCAATTATTTTTGTGTTTGGTGATCGCTTGTTTCTACAATATTGGAATTTGTCCTCCCTTCATTATTAGAGTTCCAAACTATAATTATTGTTCAACGTTGATAGGGTGGAAGTTTTTGCTAATTTTCAATATTTTTTTACATATTTATTAATAATAATAGGTAGATACTATATTAATCAAAGTTTGTGGTAAATGTATGTGACAAAATTACAAAAATGAACTTTCTAACATTGTCAATTTGCCAAAACAGAGGGCACTAGTTTATAGCATACATCAAGAACTATTAGATAGGAAATCAATGTTTCACAAAAAAACCTTATAGTTTAAATATATAGTATATCACGAGACTTTGATAGATTTTACAATACATCAAATTCAACTTGCTTCATGTAGATTATCGATGATCTCAATTGATACTTGATTAGGCTTAGGGGCTTGCCCATTTAAATTTGGGAACTAAATGGTGGATTGTTTTATATTTTCCAATCCAAAATTTGTTGTTAGAGCTAAATTATGGTACTCGAGCTAATGTTCCAAAGAAAGGCAATCAAATTTGTGGTTGAGCAGATCACATCTTTCTTCTATCTGTTGTATGATTTGCTATCGTTGAATTAGGGTTTACATGGTTGTCTCCATCTAAGATACTAAATTGACATCCTCAACTTCAAGTTGCCTAACCCAACGTTGCAAAACATCCATTGTTTCCTCATTGTTAGAGAAACATCCACATCTAAATTTCACAACTATCCATTGAAGAAATTGTGATGAGAGGATCACACTTTGATAGAGGAAGATCCAAAGCAATTGTAAGACAACGAATATGTCGAATAAAGGGAAGGTGTGGAACTGGAATATCAATATGCACGTAATATGATCTCAAGGATTTCTCAAATTTGAACTATTGACATTGTTCGATCGTCTCCGTGGCATCATTATCATCCATAGTTACAACCCTCATTGTATAATGATGAAGCATTTGCATGGAGAGATCCATCACTCAAAGAGAAATCCCACCATGAGACTAATTTTTTATTTATGGAAATGGCATAAATTGGAGGGTGAAGTATGCCATAAAGTAATGCAAGAGTACTTGTCTTAATTACTTATTTCAATAAACTTGAATGTGAGCCACATGCTTATCAATTAAATGCGTAATGAACATGGTGTGGAACATTATGATATTGATTGGTAATATAACTTGGAGCTAATAATAATTTCACTTTGTTTTCCTTGCGATTTGTTTGTTGGCAAAAAAATCTGCTTACATATTGTTGCCTCTTTAACACATGATAATATTTAATAGTGGGTATATAACTCAATACATATAGAGTTTGTTTGAAGATTGAACCTAATTTAGAGTCTTGAGAAGTGCTTTCTTGTATATGCTTTCTTATATATTCCAAGCGTGCAAATGGATTTTACCATTGTTAACCAAACCACTCAAAATTCTAATAAAAAGATTCAAAATTTCCTTGAATTGAGATGTAATAATGAAGGAAGCCCCACCTATCAAGATAATATCATTAGTGATATGTTTTTGACTCTTGACTATTTCATGTTCTATCTTTCGGCTCAAGGATTTAGCCATTAGAATATACATAAGCAATGATAAAGGGAATCCTCATTGTAAACCCCTGGTTGCTATAAAGAACATTGTAGACTATTTGTTTACTAAAGCAGCAACCCACAGGTTACTTATATAGGTTGTGTCCAATGAATGCAATTGGATTCAAAGCCAAATTTATGAATCATTTCAAACAAAAAAACTATGCTTGAATTGGTTAAAGGAATTTTCCATGTCAAATTTGATTATGATCCCCTTTTACCCTCTAGTTCTGTTGAAGTAAATGGCTTTCTGTGCTAAAATTATATTCTCTATTATTTTCATTTTCCCCACAAGGCCATTTGGTTATTCGAGATAATTTTGTGGAGTAGACTTTTCAATCTATTGCACAATGTAATTTCCCTAAATCTCAAGAAAGAAGAAGGATTTACCTCTTTCAGAATCAACACTAAAATGTTGAAATCATTTGGAGTAGGAATTTTATTTGGTTCTAAATCATTTATTACTTCCACAACTTCCTCTTTAGTAATAACTTGAGCTAATCTTGCATCATCCTTTTGACTAGTTAGTGTAGGGATATGTTCTAGCATACTTTCTGTATCCCTTCTAGTAACACTCCCTTTTTAAGAGTACAAACTTCATAATGCTTGAATACCATTTGTTTGATTTTTGTCTCTCTTCCATCCCTCTTGATTTACTTAAAATTATTTAAAAAAAAACCTTGCTTTTTCTTGTTTATGAAATAATTTCTTATTTTGATCTCCTATCCATAGCCACAAACTTCTAGATTTTAGCCTCCAATTTTCTTCCTTTGCTCACACGCTACCTAATAATGATGAAAATTTCCTTTTCCTCGGTGGGTAGAGCTTGAATGACTTGTTCATTCTCCATTTTATTTTGAACAAACACTGGCTTTTCATTCAATGTACTAATCACCTGATCAAGTGATAAAAAATGGAACTTGGTCCATATCTTCAATCCATACTTGGTGGCTCTAAGATTTTACTCTTAAATATGGAGAATGGAGCCAATCATCGACTAGCTATAAGTTTAGGAAACTATGTCAAAATAGGAAGAATCATGAATCCAAAGTGGATTAAAATGAAAAGGGATGGGACCATAGTATGAAGAATTCAAAAAGGAGAGGGAAATTGGGTTATGATCAAATCCAATCCAGGGGATGACTTGGGATGACTGTGTTGAATTTGTAACTATGGCCGGTCTTCATAATCTACTCATGGTCACTTGATGTAATTATATTTATCATTGTAAAGCATATTTCTAAATGCTTGAGTCAAAGGAAAATTTATTTTGAGTCAAAGTCCCATTGCGGCTTTTAAAAGATATAAATTTGAATTTTTGAAATGTAATTTTTGGCCCCAAAAGTGACAAGTCGGTTTCCCTCCAAGTCAAGTTGTCCTTGGCTAGACATGTATTTTCACCCTAGACATACTGCTATATAAAGGTAGCTCGAGCTCCTCATTTGGTAGATTCACATTCCCCACTGAAGACAACTTCTGGGAAAGAGAAGGAGGGCAAAAAGGATGCAGAAGGACAAAGAAAGAAGGACAAGTTTCACCCTCTCCTCTCTCATCAAATCACACAAGTGGATATGAGTCTCTCTCTATGATTCACATCTTTTTGGGGCAACAACATTAGGAGGGCCACCTTTTTTTGGGTTACTAGGCAACTTCAGGACGACCGAAAATTTATGGATTAGGCATGCTGAACAAAGTGCAAGATCAGTTTGGGTGACTTGACTTGGAGGAGAATACCAGGTTTGACCATAGGTTTAGGCGTGTCTCTTATTGAACAAGAAGAATTTCTTTATTGAAAGGGTTCCTGGGTTTTTCCCCGTAGTGTGTTTTCCTAGGGTATATCTTGTCACCATTTTGTGCAGTGTGATCTCTACTGTTCTACTATTGAATATTTGAAGTATAATTTCTAAATGATATATTGAAATAAGATAAAATAATATCTACATCAAATTTAATTATCAGAATTCAGAAATATTGTGCTAACCTTGCACTAGAAAAATCAAGATGGGATCAAAGCATTGGTGACAAAAGGAAGGAATATTGAGATCAATTTTACAGAAAACTTAGAGAGAATTCTATTGAAGTCCTCTTATACATTGGAATCTATGGTTTCCTCCATGAAATTCGAAAACAAGTTAGAGAGAGCATCAAACTTCACGGCTTGGAAATTCAAGATAGATCTTAGCTAAAAACAAAGTATTGGATATTTTGAAGGGAGAGACTATTGAACCATCCGATGTAGCTCGAAAAGAGAAGTTCAAGGAAGATGATATTATTTCCATGAGTCTAATAGTGGAACTCGTTAGAGATCATCTCATTCCTTACACTACACATCATGATACCTCCAAGAAGATGTATGATGCCTTAATAAATCTGCAACATGCCGACCCTCCAAGAGTGTCTGGTATGTGTGGCCGAATTCTGGGTCGCTTTTGTAGAGAAGTGGCCAATCAGCAGTCTCGTGCCCACAAGAGTTGAGCACGGTGGTTAGTGCCATGATCGGTGGCCGACTGAGGCAATCTGCAACATTATTGGTGCTGCCCTTTTTATACTTGATATTCAAGTGAAACTGTTGCAGGTATGTAGACCACTTCTGATGGCGATCATTCTGCAATTTCCCTTGGGTCTGTATGAACTGCAGAGGTCGGTGGTCTGTGTGGATGACCGTTTCCTTCCCCAAAATGTAATGCTTCCATTGTCGGCAGGCCTGTACAATGGAATACATCTCTTTATCATAAGTGGGGTACTTCCGGACTGTGTCTGAAAGTGTTTCACTGTGATATGCCACTGGATGTCCATGTTGAGTAAGGACTGCCCCAATAGCATAGTCAGAGGCATCTGTCTCGACCTCAAATGGTTGTTGTAAATCTGGTAACGCGAGCACTGGTGCCGTGCAGAGGCGATCCTTCAATTCCCTGAATGCCTTCTGTTGAGATTCAGACCAAAAGAATTTTGCTTTCGCCCCGCCCTTGGTGACTTGACTCAAGGGCCAAGAAATATGAGAAAACCCCAACACAAACCTGCGGTAGAAGTTGGCAAGACCTAGAAAGCTGCGGAGCTCTGTTAGAGTGGTTGGAGAGGGCCAATCCCGAATGACTTGGATCTTGGCCGGATCGACATGCACCCCCTGTTCATCAATGATGTATCCCAGATACTGAACCTGGGTCATGCCAAAAGTGCATTTCTCCAAATTGGCACATAGCTTGTGTTGCCGCAGTGTTTGGAGAACCTGTCGGATGTGGTGGAGGTGCTCTTCCCAACTCTGGCTGAAGATAAGAATGTCATCCAAGTATACTACTACAAAGGAGTTGGTGAATGGCCGCAGGATGTCATCCATTAGCCTCATAAAGGTTGCAGGAGCATTCGTCAATCCGAAAGGCATGACCAACCATTCGAAGAGGCCCTCCTTGGATTTGAAGGCAGTCTTCCACACATCGGAGGGTTCGATTGGTACCTGGTGATATCCTGACTTCAGATCGATCTTGCTGAAATATTTCGCCCCCTTTAGTTGGTCTAGGAGGTCATCAATCCGCGGGATCGGGTACCTATTACGGACAGTGATCTTGTTCAGCGCCCGATAGTCAATACAGAGTCTCCACGTCCCATCCTTCTTCTGTACCAACACGATCGGGCTCCCACAGGGCGATGAACTCGGACGGATGTGACCTTTCTGCAGGAGCTCCTGAATCTGCCTCTTGATTTCATTGTTCTCCAGAACGGAGCGCCGATAAATTGGTCCATTGGGTAGCGGCGCACCTGGGGTCAGATCGATGGAGTGCTTGACCTGACAGTGCAGAGGAACCCCTGCCGGGGAGGTGAAGATGTCCTCGTACTCCTCCACAACCTTGTCCATCTGTAGTTGTCGTGCAGAGGGACCCCGTTTGGAGGCCGCGGCCACTGTCTTCTTCTTTCCTTGAGGGCGTATCATCAGGAAAACAAATTTCCTGGTTTTGGAAATGATCTTACTGCATTGTTTTGCAGTAATCAAAGAGATGGCGGCAGGTGGTGCTACCTCTGGTATCCTGAACAACTTATTTCCCAATGTAATAATAACAGCACGGGGCCTTGATTCATACACAGCATGTCGCTTCCACAAGTATGGTTGTCCTAGTAATACATCACAAACTTCAAGGGGAGCAATGTCACACAATACCTCATCCGTGAAGGGCTTGATGTTGTATGGAAGGCGACACTGCTGGCTCACGCGAAGATCTCGTCCTTGGTGAAGCCACCCAATGGTGTATGGTTGTGGATGTGCTGTGGTCGGTAAGCCCAACCGCTTCACGACCTCTGCCGAAATGAGGTTCTTTTGACTCCCGCTATCAACAATGAACTGTATCGGGGAGCCCTTTACCCACATCTGGGAGTGGAAGAGACGCTCCTCCTCCTCTGGATCTTCGGGTTCATTTTTCTGGATCTTTGCGGTAGCAACAGTGGCGCTGGGATCCGCATCAATGATCTGCTTCCCTTTTTCATACCCCTTATCGGGTTCTGACTCAGAGTCGGAACATGCATCTGATTCTGAAACCTTTAGCTCAGCCACCAGTGACTGCTTGGCCCGACACTCACTTGTGTTGTGAGTGGAGCTCTTATGGAACTCGCACCATTTTCCAGTGTCCTTTCTCGGCTTCGCGGCGCTGTTCTTTGCTTGCGGCTTCGGCTAGTTGTCTTGGGCTGTCCCGCCTTGGCTTTGTCCTTTGTTCTGTGGTTTAGGGGCACCTTTCCCCTGCTTTGGATTCGCAGATCCAAAGTCTCGCTTCTTTTGTTTAAACTTCTGCTCGACCTTGACGGCATATCGGTATGCTGCGCCGAGCGAGGGGATGTTTAGGAATTGTATTTCTTCCTGGATGTACTTGTGCAGGCAGCCACGGTATTTGAGTATCAAATGTTGCTCCGAATCCTTGATACCCAACTTTGTGCGAAGGGTATGGAAAAGATTGGTGAACTCCGGCACGTCTTGGTCCCTTCCCTGCCGCAGCGTGGTCCACTTTATGTATTCATCCTCATAGCTTCCGACAGGGTAGTACTGCTCCTTGATGGCATCCCGGAACGAATCCCAGGTGGGTGCGGCTGAAAATAGTGAGCCAGTACTTTCATCCTTCTGCTCGCAGTAGGTTTCCCACCAGTCCTTGACGTGGGGGGCTGCTTTGAGAAGAGCAAAAACAATCTTTTCCCGACTCGAAAATTCATGAACAGAAAAATAACCCTCTAGCAGATTTAACCATTTATCTACGGCATCTGCGTCTATCTGACCCTCGAATATGGGGATTTCAAAATTAACTTGTACCTTAAAGGGTGTGGCGTTTCCAGAGTAGCTGCTGGAAGCCGATGCGTTGCTTCTGGGTAGCCGCTGAAGGATCTGGGCAAAGTTGTCCATCATCGCGTTCCGTTGTCGCTCGAGGGCTTCTTCGAGCAAGATTTTGATGGGATCTCCTGCCCCCTCGTCTTTCTTCTCATCCGCCATGGGAGGCCGTCGGGATTTGCGAGGCTGGTCTTGCAAAGGTTCAACCAGTTCAAGCCCTAACTCCTTATATCCCGACCTTGTTGGGGACATGCAAAGAAAAACAGAGAAAAAGCAGACCGCTCTGATACCACTGATCCAGATTTAAACAAGAACGCAACAAATCACAGAGATAACCATATACACAAAGATGCAGCGGAAATAATACTTCATTACATTAATGGAAAATACTGAAATATGCTTACAACCAGAAATGGAAATAAACCAGCTAGGGCGATGGTAGCTTATCTCTGAGAAGAGATGTGATGGCTACATGCCTCTGAACTGTGTTACAATGAGGCTCGAAGGCCTATTTATTGTTGAGAAACAATGGAAAACCCTTAACATTCCAAAACCTAACCCTAGGAGATGAAACGCCAAACTGTGGGCCCCGTTTGGGGGTAAATTGGTACATCAACTTCCCGGGGTCGTAACTTTGGCATATGATCGTCGTTTGACGCGTACAATAGCTCATTAGAAAGATCTATCCGAGCACTATCATTGTTGGAACGGGCAACATCCATTCCATGGACCCATGTTGCCCCTGGATTCCCCAAAAAACGTCGTTTAGGGCCTCAAAACGGCTCCGGAAGTTCAGGACCCGAAAAACTGCTAAAAATAGTAAGTTGTGCTACAATTAAGGAAACTGAAAATGCTGAGAAAGACAATGGTGGGGGTCCAGGTGGACTTGGCAGGTGGCCACCAATATCCACCTGGATCACCTAGTCTCTTGGGTATGCATAGGAGGAAGAAGACTCTCACGTGGGAAGAAGAAAGAGGACGCAGTTAGGGCAGCAAGCTGTGACGTGGAAGAAGGAGGACGCAGAAAGGTACAGCAACACGTTTTGGGTGCTAGAGGACTACGTTGACCAACATATAGGCTCCCTTGACTGCGGATTTGTGTGGGGAGTCTTTCTCTTGCTAGCCACAGTTCAGATCAGCCTTGTTGACCTCTGTTTGACCATTGTTTTGGGGCAGCGTAGATTAGTTAGGGCTGACTACAGGAGCTGATATATTGACTGTTGTTTTGACCATGTTTTGAGGACTGTTTTGGGTTGCTACTTATTGTTGTTAAAGACCGAGTTCTTCAATTTGACTAGAAGTCAATCCGGGGTTGTCTGACCAAGTTTGACTTTGTTGATCTAGGGTTTGCTACTGCTGATATAAAATTACAGAATTCTGATTTTGTACTATTTCTCTCTGCTGAACTATTGAAAAAAGAAGATATGATCAAAGGGTTTCCCCGCATTGGGGTTTGTCCCTGGCTAGCCGCCACATCTTGTGTCTCTTGTCTTGGCTTGTTTTCGGTTGATCGTTTAATGTTCTATCTGCACTTTACTTAATGTATATGTGATTGCTAATTTGTGGCTAATAAATAAAAAAAGTAAACAGCTCAAAGCAGAGAACATACCATAATTTAACATGGTATCAAAGCTGAGGTGAAGACAAAGCCCAAGCAAGAGCAAGAGCAATCACCGAAGGCTGTTGAAGCAATCTTCAAGAAGTCATGGGGTCCTCAGCACACTTCCCCAATGAAGACAAACTCCGTGAGAAGTTTGACTATCACGGATGGAAGATGTCTCTCGATCTAACATTGGAAGAGCAGGAAGTGTTGGACCATGTGAGAGGCAATATTGTTGCGCCTCCATCAAATGCATCCGCTGCTGCTAGAAGCAAGTGGACTAAGGGAGAAGTCAAAGCAAGGAAGATCATATGGGACTCTATCGACAAGCGCCTGGTGGCCTATGTTTCTGAGCTGACCACCTCCAAGGAAATCTACGATAGACTGGTGAGTTTATTTAAAGTTAATGATGCAAATCAAGTTTTCTTCCTTAGAAATAAGCTAGAGGAAATTAAGAAGGGCCAAGATGAGAGTATGCAAGCATATTTCTTAAGGATCACCAAGATCAAGAATGATCTCCTATCTATTGGGGAAGTAGTTCCTGACAAGGAAAAGGACACTCACAACTCTTGGAGGACTGCCACTTGAATGGTATATATTCAAGACTACTCTTCTCAACAATAATGTAATTCCTGGATTTGAGGAATTGATGGCAAGATGCATTCAAGAAGAAACAAGGATGGATGAGCAAGAAATGCCCGCACTTAAAGACCATCCCTCTGCCTTTTCTGCTCATGCTAAAAGAAGAAACAATTCTGGGGCTAAATCCAAAGGAAAGGCTGGACCAAAAGGTGCAAGAAAAGGTCAATGTTACAATTGCAACAAAATGGGCCACTATGCAAGGGAGTGCCCTGATAAAAGGGACTCACACCATGACGATGATCAAAATCACTCTCAAGGCAATCAAAGGAATGGCAGGTCCAATGGCAGAGGTAAAAGAAATGTCGGAAATCAAGGAAGAGGACAACCCTTCAAGAAGGCAAGAAACTCCAGGTATGAATCTAACATTGTTAACAATAAGCAAGATGAATATTATCTACCAGCAACCCTCTCTACTACTGCTCCCCTGGACACGCTGGGAAATTGGCTTATTGATAGTGGTGCCTCAAGGCACTTCACTGGTTACAAAGAAGCTCTCTCTAATCTGATAGAGAAGGAGACCAACCTGGAAATTGTTCTTGGGGACAACGCAAAATATCCCGTGAAAGGCGTAGGGAATGTCACTCTTCAATTGAATTAAGAAAATACAATTCATTTACAAGAAGTATTATATGTACCTGATCTCAAAAAGAACCTAGTGTCCATTTCGGCAATGGAAGACAAAGACTACAAGGTGGCCTTCATCGATGGCAAGGTACGTGTATGGAAAAAGAACTTTAAAGATGCTTTCACTCTTGGGTTTCGAGTTGATTCATTATATCAGGTCAGAGGAAGTCTGCTGGGTGTCATGTCTTGTGACACATCTCTTCAGTCCGAACTATGGCATCGGAGGTTTGCTCACCTTCATTATAAAGCTCTACCCAAAGTGAGAAAAATGGTGACCGGGATGCCCGAGCTCAGATTAGAGCAAGAAGGTGTATGTCCCGGATGTGTCGGAGGAAAGCTCAAAAGGGGACCATTCCCCTCAAGCCAAAGCAAGACCTCCGATATATTGCAGTTGGTTCACTCAGATATATCTGGTATGATGCCTGTGAACTCCTTGGGAGGATATTTATATTACCTCACTTTTACAGATGATTATTCTCGCAAGACTTGGATATACTTCTTGAAAAAGAAGAATGAAGTGTTCTCTTGGTTTCATCACTTCAAAGCCTTGATCGAGAATCAAACCAAAAAGAAGATCAAGATCTTAAGGACTGATAATGGGACTGAGTATGAATCCAATGAGTTTCATGACTTTTGCAAAGAGATTAGCATTAAGAGGGAGACTAATACACCATATACTCCTGAGCAAAATGGTGTGGCAGAAAGGAAGAATCGTACGATTGTGGAAGTTGTCCGTGCTATGCTCCATGATGAAAGACTTCTGAAGTTTCTATGGGCCAAAGCTGCAAATACCGCCGTATATATACAAAACCGATGCCCTCATCAAGCATTGGGTTCCAAGACTCCCGAAGAGATGTTCACTGGTAAGAAACCTGATGTATCTCATTTTAGAATTTTTGGAAGTCCTGTATATTTTCATGTGCCGAAGGAGAAAAGGAATAAATTGGGTGCATCTGGAAAGAAAGGAATCTTCGTGGGCTATAGCGAAAATACTAAGGGCTATAGAATCTATGTGGCTGGTCAAAGGAAAGCCGAGATTAGCCATGATGTCACCTTTGACGACGATATGGCTCTTAGCAAAGTTAATAATCTTCCTACTCTAAGGGGATCTAAAGAAGCTGACACTAGGGAACCGAAGGAAAAGGAAGATGAGACGATGCCCGATGTGGAAGAATCTATGGATCCTATTGATCCCTCTCAGTAAGAGCCCTCCTCTTCTAGGAAGAGGCCTTCATGGCTTAGGAGGACACTTGATGATGCTGAAGGGCACGTTGCACCCAGGGGAACCTTCTGGGAAAGTAAGAAGTCGACCAGGTATCAGGGATACTTGACCATCATCAGCACGATCATCCAAAATGAGCCTTCGTCATTCGCAGAACCTATCAAGCATCAAGTATGGAAGGATGCTATGACTGAGGAATATGAGTCCATCATGAAAAACGATGTCTGGGATGTGGTCCCCAGACCCCAGGACAAAGCAATTGTCACTTCGAAATGGCTTTACAAGATAAAGAATGCAGTTGATGGAAGTGCGGAAAAGTATAAGGCTCGTTTTGTCGCTCGTGGCTTCTCTCTGAAGGAAGGTATAGACTATGACAAGATATTTGCACCTGTTGCCCGATATACCACCATCCGCTCGATCATAGCCCTTGTTGCTTCGCAAGGATGGAACCTACATCAGATGGATGTCAAGACTGTGTTCTTCCATGGTTCAATCAAAGGGGAGGTCTATGTGGAGCAACCCGAAGGATTTGAGATTCATGATCGAGAATCTCATGTGTGCAGGTTGAAGAAGGCTCTCTATGGGTTGAAGCAAGCACCCCGACCGTGGTATGAGAGGATCGATAGCTACTTGATGAAGCTGGGATTCACTAGGAGTCAAGTCGACCCTAACCTTTACTTTAAGGTTGAAGATGACAATCCTCTCATACTGGTGTTGTACGTCAACGACCTCTTTCTAACAGGGGCAGACCCTCTCATTCACAAATGTAAGAGGGAGCTGGCTTTTGAGTTTGAGATGAAGGACCTAGTACTGATGCACTATTTCTTAGGACTAGAAGTGAGGCAGAAGCCAGGGGAAATTTTCCTATCTCGAGGAAAATATGTGGTGAAGATATTGGAGAGATTCGGTATGGTGGATTGCAAGCCCATAACTACCTCGATGGAGCTTGACTTCAAGAAGTTAAGCGGTAGTGCTGCCGGACCTGTTTTACGAAATGCTACCGAGTATCGTCAACTCGTCGGAGCATTGATGTTCTTGGTGAACTCCTGTCCGGATATATGCTTTGCAATCAACACGTTGAGTCAACATATGGTTGAGCCTCACCACACACATTGGATTGGTGCCAAGAATCTGTTGAGATATCTTCGTGGCACAATCACTCATGGGTTGAGATACACTGCCGGAGATGTGAGACTACTTGGATATACCGATGTTGATTGGGCAGGCAGTGTGGTGGACCGAAAGAGCACTTCCGGGTGTTGTTTCTCTTTGGGATCTGCCTCGATATCCTGGATGAGGAGGAAGCAGAAGTCAGTGGCTTTGAGCACCGCCGAGGTAGGGTACATTGCTGCTAGTATGGCCTCTTGTGAGGCGGTCTGGTTGAGAAAGCTCTTCGGTGAGTTGTTTGGATTTACATTGGATACCACCGTGATCTTGTGTGACAACCAAAGCGGGATTCGTTTATCAGAGAATCTCGTATTTCATGATCACTCCAAGCATATCGATATCAAGTACCACTATATTCGGGATATGGTGCAGCGAGGAGCAATAAGGCTCCAACATATTGGTACAGATGAACAGGTAACCGACATTTTGACGAAGCCCCTGGGAAAGGTCAAATTCTTGACTTTCCAAGAACGACTTGGTGTCGTTCAGAGACCCTCTTATGTGGGTCGAGTATGATGTATTGAGCTCTGGGAGCTCTAGGGGGGCGCGGGGTACTTCTTGGAGCGACATGCAACCACAGGGCGACTCACCATCCCCTGGTGGTGCACTACGTACAAGGTGAAAGGTTCAACCCCTCCCTATGACACCACGTGGCGACTGTAGGACAGGATGATTAGTTCTCCTCTGGGCCAAGATGATTAGTTCTCTGTGGCAACTGTAGGACAGGATGATTAGCTCTCCTGTGGGCCAGGATGATTAGTTTGTCGTGGCGACTATGGAACAGGATGATTAGTTCTCCTGTGGGCCAGGATGATTAGTTCTCATGTGGTGACTATTGGACAGGATGATTCGTTCTCCTGTGGATAGGATGATTAGTCCTCCTATCGAGGTATCCTACCCATGCAGTCCGAGACTCATGGGAAGTACCTCTCATCTAATCAATGAGTAGGGAAATGGGGTTAGGGACAATTAGTAGTACTATCGATGAATGCATCGTTGTATCTAACGTACTCCCTATGCTAGGATGACCTCCATTGATCTGGGATCAATGATACTGATCTGAGATCAATGAGAGTGGTATGACACACTCTGAGACTGACTTCGGGTCAGTTGAGGATGGTATGATACATCCTCGATCATTTCTTCTTCTTCATAGTTCGAGCAGAGTAGAGCAGGGCCAAGCTGTGCAAGGCAGTGCATTTGATAGTTGGGATAGTAGCGACGGTCAGATGGATTGCAGATGGAGTTCTCCCTAGTTGAGAGGGAGTATTAAAATTGGCAACTAGGGCCAAACTCCATGTGGGTCACCTCATTTATGGCAGCTGATATTTTTCTTATATTCCTCTTGTCGAGAGGTGTAGGATTGATCTAAAGATCATCCGATTCCGACAAGTATTTATGGAGATATGAATTTATTTGTATTTACTTGACAAATTGTCAAGGTCGGCCAGCAGTTAAATGTGTGGCACACATGCCCAATGAATCATATAAATACAAGAGAGGTTGATTCATTTTCTCATCATCTCATCTCCACATCTCTTCTCTCTCCTAGTCTCTTGGGTATGCATAGGAGGAAGAAGACTCTCTCATGTGGGAAGAAGAAAGAGGACGCAGTTAGGGCAGCACGCTATGACGTGAAAGAAGGAGGACGCAGAAAGGTACAGCAACACGTTTTGGGTGCTAGAGGACTGCGTTGACCAGCATATAGGCTCCCTTGACTACGGATTTGTGTGGGGAGTCTCTCTCTTGCTAGCCACAGTTCGGATCAGCCTTGTTGACCTTTGTTTGACCAATGTTTTGGGGCAGCGTTCACTGGTTAGGGCTGACTGCAGGAGCTGATATATTAACTGTTGTTTTGACCATGTTTTGAGGACTGTTTTGCGCTGCTACTTATTGCTATTGAAGGCCGAGTTCTTCAATTTGACTAGAAGTCAACCCGGGGCTGTCTGACCAAGTTTGACTTTGCTAATCTAGGGTTTGTTGTTGCTGATATAAAATTACAGAATTCTGATTTTGTACTATTTCTCTCTGTTGAACTATTGAAGATAAAAGAAAATTTGATCAAAGGGTTTCCCCGCATTGGGGTTTGTCCCTGGCTAGCCACCACATCTTGTGTCTCTTGTCTTGGCTTGTTTTCTGTTGATCGTTTAATGTTCTATCTGTACTTTACTTAATGTATATGTGATTGCTAATTTGTGGCTAATAAAAGAAAAGAAGTAAACTGCTCTAAGCATAGAGCATACCATAATTTAATGGTATCCTTCATCGGCCCTTGCATCAAACTTACCAAGCTTTTCATCAAAAGGAATGATGAAAAGCTTGGTAAGTTTGATGCAAGAGCCGATGAAGGTATTTTTCTTGGATATTCTCATAATAGCAAGGGCTATAGATGCTACAACAGCAATACAAAGAGGATAGTTGATTGTATTGATGTTAAAGTTGATAAACATATTGATTTTGAAGACAATCAGCCAGTAAATATCAACTCCAATGATCTTGTCATGAATGATGAGAAGGAAGGTGAGCCATTTTCAGATGAAGACATTGAAGAATCCCTCAGTCCACACTCCAAAGAACTTGCAAGGTATGTGCAAAAACACCATCCAACTGACCAAATTGTTGGTGACTTAAATGCAGGGGTTCATACAAGAAGACTGTTAAATCCCCCTACTCAAGTGAATGTAGCCTTGTATACATGATAGAACAAAAGGATTTTTCTCAGGCCAGCCAAGATGATAATTGGATAAAAATTATGCATGAAGAGCTTGATCCGATTGAGAAAAATCAGACATGTGAGCTTGTTCCAAGACAAGAAAACAAGAATGTGATTGGCACGAAGTGGGTCTTCAAAACAAATTGAATGAACACGGTGAAGTGGTAAGAAATAAAGCAAGGTTAGTTTGCAAAAGTTATGCACAAATTGAATATTTAGATTTTGATGAGACCTTTGCACCTGTTGCTCGATTGGATGCAATTCGTATGTTCTTGGCTTTTGCTAGTTTTAAGAAATTCAAGATATATCAGATGGATGTCAAATCTTCTTTCTTGAATGGATAATTGCAGGAAGAAGTCTACATTGAGCAGTTGGATGGTCTTTAGTTGTCAGATAAGCCTAATTATGTTTGCAAGTTGAAAAAGGCCTTGTATAGTCTCAAGCAAGCCCCAAGGGCTTGGTATTCCAAGTTGGATAGTTACTTGCTCAAGTGTGGTTTTAAAAAAGGCAAAGTTGATAGTAATTTATATGTGAAATTGAATGATGGCAAATTATTAGTGGTGGTTGTCTATGTTGATGATATTATTTTTGCTAGTGACTCGGATCAACTAACTTGCTAGTTCATTGCTGATATGAAGGCCAAATTTGAGATGTCTATGCTTGGAGAACTTTCTTATTTTCTTGGTTTGCAGATTGCATAGTCTCCCAAAGGAATTTTTATCTCACAAGAAAGTATCTCAAGAAAGCTATGTTGCCAGGAAACGTGGGTGCGGGGACGGGGACGGGGACGGGGACGACATTTTTGGAAACAGGGTGCGTGGGTTCGTCGGGTAATATAATAATATTAAATTTTAATAATTATATTTTATAAATTATAAATTTATAATTAATAATATATATGAAATTTGAATTTGTATATTTTTTCAACTTTAAACAAGAAAACTTTAATGATAATCATTTAAACATGTTTAGTCTCTCCCATATAAAAACACAATTTTTTCATAGGAGATTCTTCTCAACCTGATAGTGGTCTAGACTTTTCTTGATGTCTAATCATCCACCTGCCCCATGCATGGTGTGCTCTGTGGTAAAGCAATCCCAAAAAGTTAAAACAGTGGCAACCTTACCCTTCCACAAAACACGCTTATTCATTTAGGCATATTTTCCTAGTTTTAATCTTAACATGATGTTATCAGAATGCTGTGAGAAATTGGCAGATTTTGATACTTAATTTAGCCATTTTCCAAATAGCCCTTCGCCATTTAACAGCATCAAGCTGATTACAGCTTATGGCTGGTCTCAATCCTACTTTCTATTTGACCGAAAATGTCTGAACCTGTATGTGTGCATTTACAGTTTATAATTTGATGGTTATTAACTTATTTGGCTCGGGAATGAATGTTTCATAAATTCATTCCAAATTGATTTACAAGAATCTGCAGGCTCAAATTACAGAGTAAGAGGTCTCTTTTCCAGTTCTGGTTTCGATGCCATATAATATTAAAGGCATTGAAGATCCACAAATACAAGAGATTCATAATTTACATTGAGACTCTAACAAACCTTGGGCATAAGTTTTGAAATTGTTTTTATAAATTTATAGCATAAGACTAATGGAGAGATTGATCATAAGAGTCTCCTGCGGTAGGAAGGGACTCATGAATGTGCAAACAGCTACCCTTTTTTTCCAACTACGGTCATCACCTTATTAAATATTTCCACAAAGCTACAGCCAATATGATATGATATTCTGCTTGCGGGATTGTACACCCATAATGTTCCTTTTATAATATTGAGATATCATAATCATATATGATTTCAGAATACTGTGTCGCTCATAAGTTTTGAAAAACTTATCACTGTTGATAAATTTTTACAATGATTCATTACCCTTGAGCAGCACGTCATGCCCACAGAGCAATGCTAAGGCATGTGAACAAAGACAGTCTTTGGAAACTGTAATCTTTGGAAATGATGGCAAAAAATTTCCTTGAGAAACATTCAGAAGACCTTACAACCATCTCTGAAGGACAATCCAGACCAATGACCATCAATGACTCCAAAAATGATATCATTCGTTTATGGCATGTATTCTATATTCTATGGCATATCATTCGTTTATGGCATATCATTTTTTAAATTTCAATAAAAAAAATTATTTGAAAATTAAATTTTTAATATAGTTTTTTTATGAAGAACCCGAAGAACCCAAAGAACCCAACCCGAAGAACCCGAAGAACCCAAGAACCCAAGCACACACCAAGAACCCGAAGAACCCAAGAACCCGTTAAAGGAAAAGAACCCAATTTTTTTTTTTGAAGAACCCGGTTCTTCATGGAAGAACCCGGTTCTTCTGGGTTCGTCTGGGAAGAACCCGTACCCGAATCCGGTACTTGGGTGCGGGAACCCGGGACGGGTTCGAGAACCCCACCCCCGGGTGCGGGTACCCGTGCAACACAGCAAGAAAGTTTTGAAGAAATTTGGCATGGAGGAATGTTCTTTGGTAAGCACTCCAATGGTTACTGGATGCAAGCTCAACAAGACTGATGAATCACTAGAGGTGGATCAGACTGTATACAAATCTATTATTGGCAGCCTCCTATATTTGACAGCGTCAAGACCAGACATCATGCAAGCAGTTGGCATTGTTGGAAGATTTCAAGCAGACCCTAGACAAACTCATCTCCTAGCAGCCAAGAGGATTCTCAGATATTTAAGAGCCACAATTGGCTATGGACTTTGGTACCCAAGAGGTAAAGATTTTTCACTAATTGTTTTTATTGATGTTGATTGGGAAAGTGATGTAGATGATCGAAAGAGCACTAGTTGTGTTGCTTTCTTTCTTGGTGAATGTCTAGTTTCATGGTTGAGCAAGAAGCAAGCTTCAATTTCTCTCTCTATTGCTGAAGCTGAATACATAGCAACAGCTTCTTGTTGCACTTAGCTCTTATGGATGAAGCAGACTTTACAAGATGTACAAGTATCATAAGATCAGCCTATCCCTATCATTTGTGATAATACAAGTGACATCAGCATGTTAAAGAACCCTGTCTTCCATTCAACGACAAAGTATATTCCAGTCAAGTACCATTTCCTTCGAGAGCAAGTTGCAAATCAAATTGTCAAGCTGGAGTAAGTACCTACAAAGAAGCAGGAAGTTTATATATTCATTAAACCTCTCCCAAGAGATCAATTTGAGTATTTAAAGCAAAGATTGGGAGTAGTTCATCTCGGCTCCCTCCACTAGATCTTCTTCACGAGGTAGAAAGGCAACCAATAAGCACTCGGCATATCAGATGAAAGTTGCAAGGTTCACAAGATTAACAAGACAGGAGGAGATTGTTTGCAGGGGGAGCACTTTAATTACTTTGCCACTGATGTTAAAGGGGGAGAAGTACCTCAAACAAAAAGGAAAAGGAGAAGTATGAGAAGTACACCAAAGGAGAAGTGCATCATAGGGGGACCAACATCCATAGGGGGTGAAGAAAGAGAAGTAAGAAGTACACTTTGTTTTTGCTTTTATGCTTTTGTGGTGTTGCCATATGTTTGTTGCTTATAATGTTGCCATCAATGACAGGGGGGGGAATGTTAGAAATATGTCGTCATTGATGGCAAAGGCAAAGGCATTGATGGGTGCAAGAAGATTGATAAAGGAATAGAGACTTTAAAGCCATTCTCAATACAGCAGTTCATCTCAAGTGTTTTTGAAAACTGCTCAGATAGATAGAACTTTGAAAGAGCTTTCCAGTGGTATATGGAAGTTTGCAAATGGCCCCCTGGATTAGAAGTAATTGCCAATCAAAGATTAGAAGCCTTAAATTCAAAGGTTGCAGTTAGAAATATGGTGATAATCTTAGTTGGAGTTAGTTTTGGCATTTGGCCAAACTTGGCGGAGCTCTTGGCAGAGGACAGTCGTTAAACTTCAAGCATGTATGAAGGCGGATTGTGTGCCACACGTCCCCTCTAACACATCGGCGAAATTGCACGAGCCCAAGCACGCCTAAGAGTTAATGACAAAAGGGGGGGTCTGCTATTGGCGGTATTGCCATACCAGCGACCGTAAGATCAACAGCTTATATTAAAAGCGAGACCCCACCCCTTTTTTACCACAAACCACATAGGGGGGTTCGCATTAAAACCACGGCGGTAACGATATGTGGCACAGGGAAGCGTGGTTGAGCGAGGTGGTGTAGACAGGTGAGCTGGACCAATTAACAAAGCATGCCAGGAGGACGTGGCCCGACAGGTGGCGGGATGAGTTGACAGCGTGGACCAACCAAAGAGACAACACATGGCATTATTTTATTGACCGATAGTGGTGACATCAATGCACAGGTGGAGACACAAGTGGATGATGATGTCAGCAGTGATGCAGCACCTATGAAGGTGTGACATGTGGCATGTGTTTTTTAGCATTTTCATGTGGCCAAGTGGGCCAAATTCGAGTGACACATGACTCAATACTCACCACATGGCACAGATGACGTCAGCAAGATGATGTGGCAATCGGGCCAAAGGTGGTGTATGACAAGATTTTCATGTGTATTTGATTATCGAAAAAAATCCAAAAACTCGTGCATAAGGTCATGACTCCAGGCTAGTCAAACCTCCAGCCAGTCGGAGGTAAATGTCAGCACACAACAGGGTATACAGGTCGATCTTTGACCTCCCAACCTGCGTTAAAATTCGCGTCGAAGTAAGTATTGCAAAGTTTCCATTCAAAAGTCCAGTGGTCGGTGGAGAAACGGAAAATTGGTAGAGCTCCAACCCCATTTAGCCCTCAACCTAATAGCAGCTTGGTCACAACTCCAAGTCATATGGTGAAAGTACTAAAGGACAAGCGCTCTAGCAGTCAGCGAAGGACACTAGCAGTCAAAGAATTTTTTAGTAGTGGCATGGACAGAGTTGGCAGTATATTTGTTGATTTTTCCAAATATGGAGATAGCCAAATTTAGAAAGTCACAAATAAAGCCTGATGTTTTTTCCAAAATTGCAAATTTGGACAATTAACTCAGCTTCACTCACAGAGACAACGAAGCAGAGATTGAAGACTTATGGTACACATTAAGAGAGCATTGCAAAAGCAGAAAAACAAGTTAATGAGATCAAAACCTCTGATAAGTGAAATTTAAATGCAACTGTGCAAGTTAACTAAAGTTTGAAAACTAAAAAAATCAGTCCTAATTTCTCCATAAGCATAATTGAATTTGCAAGCGGAGATGTTGGTTGTATGGTGTGTTGGTGGTTCATTTATTGTTCAAAGGTGTATGCTGGTGGATTGGTCAGTGATCAAAGATTGTTGAAAACGATTTTATGGTGTTTGTGGTGGGTGATTGAGGTGAGAAATTTATTTGTTTACGAAAGGAAGTGGCCTTCATGATTTGAGTTTAAAAATTGTATGAGAGATGAATCATTAAGGTCAAGCAAGTGGTAGCTTGCAGATCAGGGGTTGTATCTCCTTCCAATAGTGGTTGGTAAACAATTAAGGGTTGGAGCTCCTTTCAGTGGTAGTTGATAAACTAGGGGTTGTTGCTCCTTTCGGTAGTAGCAGATAAATTAGGGAGTAGTAGCTTCCTTTTGGTTGCAACTAGAGAACTTTGTAACAACAAGTAGAAGCTTGCCTTTATGAAATTAATTGAAGAAAAAGTTTGAAGAATCTGTGTGATATTTGTGTTTCTTATGTTGATTATTGTGATGCTCATGTGAACTACTGTTGAAGAGTTTATTGCTATCCTAGTATTCTTTACTAGTGAAAGAAATTTTTAAAATTCCAACACTGATTCAACCCCCCCCCTAGTATTGTCCTAGTTTCTAATGGAGAGGATGAATTAAGTTCTCAGTTAACTCAGTTCACAACTCGAGAAAAACAAGGAACAACTCGAGCCAATTAACTGAGAGCTATTCCAAGTGTAACTGAGACTTGCTCCTGTTAACTGGTAAAAGGAACTCATTGCACTTGTGTGAACACAAATTCAAACTTGGCCTCCTTGCATGAATCAAAGATCTATTAAGGCAAGAGTAGGATGAAAGCACAGATGGGTGATTCTTTATTGTTGGCAAAGCGCATTGGTTGAGGAGCGAAGATCAATAATTCAAAGAGAGGAGTCGAGCCTAGTTTCAGCCGGAAACAATTGTGCTTAGGCCGAGATCAAGAGGCACGGTCGAGAGAATCTTCTCAAGGTCGAGATCAAGAGGTGTTGGAGAAGATGTAACTAGGTTCGTTCTTCATATATGTAATTTTGATATTTGAACTTATTCAAGAAAAGAGAAATTATTTTTTGTATTATTTGTCAATGAGTTTCTTGCTCATTGAAAATAGGTTAAACACATTTTGAAGTGCTTCTAGAGAGTCAAAGTCAAAATGTAATTATGAAAAGACCCTTTGAGGGCATGTTACATCATGTAAGTCATCATACAAGGTCAAGGAAATAACTCCAAGCATAGTCAAATCCTCTCCTAGCTCCAACAAAGTCTACAAGCAGCAAAAAACGATGAATAAATGTGAAATATAATGCAACTGTCAAGTCGGCCTAGAAGATAGTCAAGTCGGCCTAATGGACAGTCATGTCGGCTTGAGAGAGGAGGGATAGACCTCTATAAATAGAGGTTGTACACTCCTCATTTGGACACATACACTCAAGCTCTGAAATCCGCAAGAAATGAGGTGACAAAAGGGAAGAAGGATAGCCAAGTAAAGGTGGATAAGAAGTATGTTAGGGCAGCGAAGGAACAAGGTAGAACAACGAAGTTAAGGGGCTACTTTCTAGGGTTTCTGCAGCCACACGTGCGAAGAAACTAAGGATAGTCTGTGGCCATATCAACATGGGTATATTCTTTGTGCTTTGGGCTAGCTATTCGGTCAACAAAGGTTTCTCACTCCAGCATTGAAAGCAACCTCACAAGCGAAGGATAAGGGACTGGTTTTAGGGTCATACACAGTCACACATGCGGTAATCTGAAGTTGTTCCTGTGGCTAGGGCAGCAGAAAACTACAGTTACACATCCACCCTTGGTTGAGGCTAAAACTACGCCTACAAGGCCTACTACACTAGCGTAGAAGAAAGACCTTCAAGTGAGGAAGAAGGGCACTCCAACAAAGAAGAAAAGGAGGCTACAACAGTCACACGTGCGAGGTGCAGGAAGGGCTTGACAGCAGTTTAGGGCAGCAGCATAAGAGACCTATTTCGGATCAGCAATTGGGTCTACAAGGTCTCCTAAGGAGAGCAAAGAAGAATCTCCTTATAATGAAGAAGAGGAGCCCTAATATTCTTGGGTATCCTAACATAGAAGACAAAGTGCCACCAGAAGTACCGGAAGATGCGTCAGAAGTGACAGTGCAGAAAGAGGAAGGATTTCACTCATGCTTGGAGGAGATCTTAGTCAAGGGTCTAGGGTTTGGCAGTTGTTCAAATAAGAAGCTTCAATAAGAGAAAACTTACAAAGGGTTTCCCTCTCGATAGTGGAGAGGGTTTGTCCCTGGCAGACAGCCAAATTTTGTGTTCTTGTTATTTTGTTTTCGTAGCAGTTTGATGAAGCACACACATATGCACTAATAAGAAGAAGAAGAAGTATAAGCTAAGTAAGAAAAGGTAAAAAGACTTCACAAATTGTTATCAAGTCTCAGAGAATCATCACAACACTACTTTGCCCTAGATTCTCTAACAAGAGGCGGGGTTGAGAGAATCTTCTCAAGGTCGAGATCAAGAGGCAAGGTCAAAAGAATCTTCTCAAGGCCGAGAGCAATGATCCTGGAGTACGCTGAGAGTAATTGTGGAGCTGAGATTAATTTCTCAGAGGATATTTGTTGGCTGCAGTAACAACATACTGAATTTGTAAAAGATCTATTTGTTCAAAGAACAATCCATAAAAAGCCCACAACAAAGAAAGCAGGTTTTCCCATTTGAGTTTCCTGGGTAAAACACTAGCGTCAAATTTATGTTTGTGCATGTGTTTTTATCTCAAGTATTTTCTGTTGCATGTTGAATGTTAATACACTTTGTATCTTGGTGGAAGTTAAACTTGGTTTCAGTTTTCAATTGCCTTGATTTTTCAGTAAATTCATCTAAGTAGTTGCAGAGTTTCAAGAAAATTAACAGAGTTTAAGGATTTCATTTGAATAGAAAAGCCCCAAATCCTCCTACTCCGGGAGATGAAATTGGAGGCTTCAAAAGCTATTTCATCATGCACAAAGCACTGGCAAGTTAGCAAAGGCATTGTTGTTAGCTTGCGAAAGAGCCTCAAGAGGGCTCTGCACTATAAGGAACAGCTCGGCCCTGAAGTCGGTAAACTCCTTCAATACCCAACATTGGATACTTACTAGCTTTACTCATATTCAGTCAGGAAAGAAATTTAATTTGGTTAATGTTTACATGCCAATGGCCTATAGAGGAAAAGAATTCTACTAGGACTCACTCTTGTCCCTCCAAAATTTGGAAGAATACTAGAATAGCATAATAGGAAATGACATTAATGTCACACTCAAGGTTACTTGGGAGCAGGAGCGAAAATGGGGAGCGGAAGCGAAAACAGGAGCGGCAGCGACATTTTCAGAAGCTCCCGGTTTGGGAGCAAATCCCGAAGCGTTTTTTATATATATATATTTTTTAATATTTTTTATATTTGATGCATACATGTCAACAAAAACATGTAGAATGATGAATTAGATATAAAAAAATGTTAAAATTGGCAACTAGGGCCAAACTCCATGAGGATCACCTTATTCATGGCTGATAATATTTTATCTAGATTCCTCTCGTCGAGAGGTGTAGGATTGATCTAAAGATCATCCGATTCCGATAAGTATTTATGGAGATATGAATTTATTTTGATTATGGACAAATTGTCAAAGTCGGCCAGCAACTTATGTAGGCTCAGAAGCCCAACAGACACATCTATTCATCATCAACGTTTGCATATAAATACAGGATGTCTCCTCCTCATTTGGACACACACTTCTCATCCATCTCTCTCTCTCTCTTCTGCGCAGAAAAGAGTCTCTCTCTCTCCTGCGCAGATAGGTCTCTCTCTCACATGTGGGAAGGAAGGATGCAGTTTTCTAAGGGTTTACAAATTGCAGATTGGAACTTTGACCAGCGTTCTCTCTCTCTTGACTGCGCAGTAGGTGAAGTTGACTCTCCTTGGAAATCCGCAATTTTTGGCACAGGAATCGAGGTGATCTGACCTCCGGTTTGGAAGATATTGACTGCCCTAGTTTAGGGCTGATGCCGCTGATGTCGATGATGCTGATGCCGATGTCGTTGATGCCAATGATGTTGATGCCGTTGATGCCAATGATACTGATGCCGCTGATGCCAATGATATTGATGCCACTGATGCCAATGATGTTGATGTTGTTGATCTAGGGTTTGTTGCTGCTGACTATGTCACAGGGTTCGCCGAATTTGAACCTTTAGGTTCGAAATTCGGCGAACCTCAAAAATATTTTCAAATTCGCATGAGGTTCGATCATGTTCGGTTCAAGTTCGCTTTTTCGTTTGCGTTATTTTACGGTACTGGGTCTGTCGTCTGCCATATTTTAATTTTGAAGTTCCTATCGATTAGTCGTCAAGCATGTAGATGAAAGGTAACTTTGTTAGGGTCGTTAAGCGCACAGACAATGGTTTTTGTGACAGTGCATAAGGTAATTTAAATTTTACCATCACGATGAAAATGTGCACAAAGATAACCGTATGCTATATGAGGGCCATCACGCGTCCGAGAGCCAACGATTTTACATATAATATATGCTAAGAAACCATCGATGGAGTTGCACTCGCACAGAGAGGAATAACACTTTGATAGGTTACGCAGAGGAATGACGCTTCGGTAGGTTAGGGAATAAGCTTTAACGTTTTTTTTAATTTGAATCACATCAGTATAGTTTTATAATTTGTTGTAGATACATGTTGTTTTATATATTTTTAAAAAATAATATATTAATATTATAATAAATTATTTATTAAATTTAACTTAATTTAATTGCTTTTAAATTTAATATCTTATAGAAAGATAATTTTATAAATAATTTGTTATATATTGTTTCATATATATTAAACATAATATTTTAATATTATAATGAGTTATATATTAAATTTAATAAAATTTTATGTTTTATATATATGTGTGGGGACAAGGGAATTTCATTTATATTATATAATATAAGCATTAAAAATTTAATGTATAAATATTATATTGGGTTATATTTTAAATTTAGGAAAATTATATATATATATATATATATATATATATATATATATATATTATATGGCGAACCTCATTCGAACCTTATCATAAAATTCAAATTTGAATCGAACTTAATCACTGTCGAACTCGAACCCGAACCCGAACCATGTGACATTGGCTGCTGATATAAATCAATTTTTTGTACTATTTCTCTCCGCTGAATTATTGAAGATAAAAGAAGATTTGATCAAAGGGTTTCCCCATATTGGGGTTTGTCCCTGGCTAGCCACCACATCTTGTGTCTCTTGTCTTGGCTTGTTTTTTGTTGATCATTTAATGTTCTATCTGCACTTTACTTATGTACATGTGATTGCTAATCTATGGATAATAATAAGAAAGATAAGTAAACTGCTCTAAGCATAGAACATACCATAATTTAACATGGTATCAGAGCTGAGGTGAAGACAAAGCCCAAGCAAGAGCAAGAGCAATCACCGAAGAGAAGGTTGGCAAGGCTATCTAAAAAGAACTATGGAGTCCTCAACGCTCTTCCCCGCCGAAGACAAGCTCCGTGAAAAGTCTGACTATCACGGATGGAAGATGTCTCTCGATCTGACTTTAGAAGATCAAAGTGTTGGACCATGTGAGAGGCAATATTGTTGAGCCTCCATCAAATGCATCTGCTGCTGCCAAGAACAAATGGAAATCCGGAGAAGTCAAAGCAAAGAAGATCATCCGGGACTCTATCGACAAGCGCTTGGTGGCCTATGTTTCTGAACTGAACACCTCCAAGGAAATCTACGATAGACTGGTGAGTTTATTTAAAGTTAATGATGCAAATCAAGTTCTGTTTCTTAAAAATATGCTGAAGGACACACTGCACCCTGAGGAACCTCCCGTGAAAGGTGTAGGCAATGTCTCTCTTAAATTGAATCAAGGTAATACAATCCACCTACAGCATGTATTATATGTACTTGATCTCAAAAAGAACCTAGTGTCCATATTGGAAATGGAAGACAAAGGCTACAAGGTGGCTTTCAGCGATGGCAAGGTACGTGTATGGAAAAACAATATTAAAGATGCCTTCACTCTTGGGTTACGAGTTGATTCATTATATCAGGTCGAAGGAAGTCCACTAGGTGTCATGTCTTGTGACACATCTCTTCAGTCCGAACTATGGCATCGGAGGTTTGCTCACCTTCATTATAAAGCTCTACCTGATGTAAGAAAAATGGTGACCGGGATGCCCGAGTTCAGAATAGAGCAAGAAGGTGTATGTCCCGGATGTGCTGAAGGAAAGCTAAAAAGGGGACCATTCCCCTCAAGCTAAAGCAAGACCTCCGATATATTGCAATTAGTTCACTCAGACATATTTGGTATGATGCCTGTGAACTCCTTTGGAGGATATCCATATTACCTCAATCTTACAGATGACTGTTCTCGCAAGACTTGGATATACTTCTTGAAAAAAAAAGGATGAAGTGTTCTCCTGGTTTCGACACTTCAAAGCCTTGATCGAGAATCAAACCGAAAAGAAGATCAAGATCTTAAGGACTGATAATGGGACTGAATATGAATCTAACGAGTTTCATGACTTTTGTAAAGAGGTTGGCATTAAGAGGGAGACTACTACACCATACACTCCTAAACAAAATGGTGTGGCGGAAAGGAAGAATCGTACGATTATGGAAGCTGTCCGTGCTATGCTTCATGATCAAAGACTTCCGAAGTTTCTATGGGCTGAAGCTGCAAACACCGCCGTATATATAGAAAACAAGGTTGCACGAAACGGGGAAACGGGTACGAGTTTCCGAAACGGGAAGCGATACGAAACACGACCTCCCCAAATTTTGGAAACGGGGAAACGCGATATATATATATATATATATATATATATATTTATATTTATATATTAGGACATTTAAGAAATATGTGCAATCATAAAGCATATATGATACATTCTAATTTATTACATTATGATAAAACTGTCAATTGTCAATGCATAAACTATAAGTATCTAAATTTGCATCACATTTACTCATGAACAATCACATAATGAAAATAGAAATATCCAAAATCAGCCACGAGAAATTTCTAATTTCTTGTCTCGTGCTTGATTGGGAGTCTCCTCCTACATAGTCGAACAACCTTAATGCTCTTGATTAAATACAAGTTTCATACCCTAGTACCCTACATTCTCTTGATTATTGGGAGTCTCCCCTGCATAGAGGGCTTGGTTCTCTTGATTCAATACAAGTTCCATACCCTAGTACATGATAAAATCCAATGGAAACATTGCAATCCCCCCAATCCTGAAATCCTGAAAAACAGATAAGTCTGCTGGATTTTGAGTGAGATCTAAAATTCTACTTTCTCCATATGAAATCCAATGAGGGCGAAACCACTCTCAAACATCCTGAGTCATTTCATGGTAATGTTAAAAATTTAAGTAAAAGGATGAAAATGAAAAATAAAGGAGAATATCACTTTTACTTTAAGAATTTAACATTACCATGAACTGCATATCAACGCTAGGGCAAAAGTTCACTTTTATAACTTTACACAGGCATCTGGAAGCAACTAGAAGTCACTAGGTTAACGTAAGAATAGATTAGAAAACAAATAAATAAAAAAATAAAAAAAAACAAGTAAATGCTGAAACGTGGGTTGTACGGCCCTGAAACGCGTTTCAGGCCATACTGGCCACGTTTCAGTTTCGTGAAACGTGGCAGTATGGCCTGAAACGCGTTTCAGGGCCGTACCAAACGCGTTTCAGCGTTTCGTACCCGTTTCCGTACGGAAACGCCCTTCTGCCCCACGTTTCCTGCAACATAGATACAAAACCAATGCCCCCATCAAGCATTGGGTTCCAAAACTCCTGAAGAAATGTTCACTAGTAAGAAACCTGATGTATCTCATTTTAGAATTTTTGGAAGCCCTGTATATTTTCATGTGCCGAAAGAGAAAAGGAATAAATTGGGTGCATCTGGAAAGAAAGGAATCTTCGTGGGCTATAATGAAAATACTAAGGGCTATAGAATCTATGTAGTCGGTCAAAGGGAAGTTGTGATTAGTCATGATGTCACCTTTGACGAAGATATGGCTCTTAGCAAGGTGAACAATCTTCCTACTGTGAGGAGCTCTCAAGAAGCTGAAACCAGGGAACCGAAAGAAAAAGATGATGAAACAATGCCCGATGTGGAAGAACCTGTGTTGCACGGGTACCCGCACCCGGGGGTGGGGTTCTCGAACCCGTCTTGGGTTCCCGCACCCAAGTACCGGATTCGGGTACGGGTTCTTCCCAGACGAACCCAGAAGAACCGGGTTCTTCAAAAAAAAAAAAATTGGGTTCTTTTCCTTTAACGGGTTCTTGGGTTCTTCGGGTGCTTGGGTTCTTGGGTTCTTCGGGTTCTTCGTGTGCTTGGGTTCTTGGGTTCTTCGGGTTGGGTTCTTTGGGTTCTTCGGGTTCTTCATAAAAAAACTATATTAAAAATTTAATTTTCAAATAATTTTTTTTTATTGAAATTTAAAAAATGATATGCCATAAACGAATGATATGCCATAGAATATAGAATACATGCCATAAACGAATGATATTATTTTTGGAGTCATTGATGGTCATTGGTCTGGATTGTCCTCCAGAGATGGTTGTAAGGTCTTCTGAATGTTTCTCAAGGAAATTTTTTGCCATCATTTCCAAAGATTACAGTTTCCAAAGACTGTCTTTGTTCACATGCCTTAGCATTGCTCTGTGGGCATGACGTGCTGCTCAAGGGTAATGAATCATTGTAAAAATTTATCAACAGTGATAAGTTTTTCAAAACTTATGAGCGACACAGTATTCTGAAATCATATATGATTATGATATCTCAATATTATAAAAGGAACATTATGGGTGTACAATCCCACAAGCAGAATATCATATCATATTGGCTGTAGCTTTGTGGAAATATTTAATAAGGTGATGACCATAGTTGGAAAAAAAAGGGTAGCTGTTTGCACATTCATGAGTCCCTTCCTACCGCAGGAGACTCTTATGATCAATCTCTCCATTAGTCTTATGCTATAAATTTATAAAAACAATTTCAAAACTTATGCCCAAGGTTTGTTAGAGTCTCAATGTAAATTATGAATCTCCTGTATTTGTGGATCTTCAATGCCTTTAATATTATATGGCATCGAAACCAGAACTGGAAAAGAGACCTCTTACTCTGTAATTTGAGCCTGCAGATTCTTGTAAATCAATTTGGAATGAATTTATGAAACATTCATTCCCGAGCCAAATAAGTTAATAACCATCAAATTATAAACTGTAAATGCACACATACAGGTTCAGACATTTTCGGTCAAATAGAAAGTAGGATTGAGACCAGCCATAAGCTGTAATCAGCTTGATGCTGTTAAATGGCGAAGGGCTATTTGGAAAATGGCTAAATTAAGTATCAAAATCTGCCAATTTCTCACAGCATTCTGATAACATCATGTTAAGATTAAAACTAGGAAAATATGCCTAAATGAATAAGCGTGTTTTGTGGAAGGGTAAGGTTGCCACTGTTTTAACTTTTTGGGATTGCTTTACCACAGAGCACACCATGCATGGGGCAGGTGGATGATTAGACATCAAGAAAAGTCTAGACCACTATCAGGTTGAGAAGAATCTCCTATGAAAAAATTGTGTTTTTATATGGGAGAGACTAAACATGTTTAAATGATTATCATTAAAGTTTTCTTGTTTAAAGTTGAAAAAATATACAAATTCAAATTTCATATATATTATTAATTATAAATTTATAATTTATAAAATATAATTATTAAAATTTAATATTATTATATTACCCGACGAACCCACGCACCCTGTTTCCAAAAATGTCGTCCCCGTCCCCGCACCCACGTTTCCTGGCAACATAGGGAAGAACCCATGGATCCTATTGATCCTCCTCCACCTGAGCCTTCCTCCTCTAGGGAGAGGCCTTCATGGCTTAGGGGGACACTTGATGATGGAAGTAGGAAAAGTATAAGGCTCGTTTTTGTCGCTCGTGGCTTCTCCCAGGAGGAAGGTATAGACTATGACAAGATATTTGCACCTGTTGCCAGATATACCACCATCCGCTTGATCATAGCCCTTGCGGCTTCACAAGGATGGAAACTACATCAGATGGATGTCAAGACCGCGTCCTTGCATGGTTTGATCAAAGAAGAGGTCTACGTGGAGCAACCTGAAGGATTTGAGATTTATGATCGAAAATCTCATGTGTGCAGGTTGAAGAAGGCCCTCTATGGGCTGAAGCAAGCACCCCGAGCATGGTATGAGAGGATCGTTAGCTACTTGATGAAGCTGGGATTCACTAGGAGTGAAGCTGATCCCAACCTTTACTTTAAGGTTGAAGATGACAAACCTCTCATACTGGTGTTGTATGTTGACGACCTCTTTCTAATAGGTGCAGACCCTCTCATTCACAAATGTAAGAGGGAGTTGGCTTTGAATTTGAAATGAAGGACCTAGGACTGATGCACTATTACCTAGGACTTGAAGTTTGGCAGAAGCCAGGAGAAATTTTCCTATCTCAAGGAAAATATGTGGTGAAGATATTGGAAAGATTCAGTATGGTGGACTGCAAGCTTGTAACTACCCCGATGGAGCTTGACTTCAAAAATTTAAGCGGTAGTGCTACTGGACCTGTTTTACGAAATGCCACTGAGTATCGTCAACTCATCGGAGCATTAATGTTCTTAGTGAACTCCCGTCCAGATATATGCTTTGCAGTCAACACGTTGAGTCAACATATGGTTGAACCTCACCACATACATTGGATTGGTGCCAAGAATCTATTGAGATATCTTCGCGGCACAATTACTTATGAGTTAAGATACACTGCTGGAGATGTGAGACTACTTGGGTATACTGATGTTGATTGGGCAGGCAGTGTGGTGGACCAAAAGAGCACTTCCGGGTGTTGTTTCTCTTTGGGATCTGCTTCGATATCCTAGATGAGTAGGAAGCAGAAGTCGGTGGCTTTGAGCACCGCCGAGGCAGAGTATATTGCTGCTAGCATGGCCTCCTGTGAGGCAATCTAGTTGCGAAAGCTCTTCAGTGAGCTATTTGGATTTACATTGGATACCACCGTGATTCTATGTGACAACCAGAGCGAGATCCATTTATCAGAAAATCATGTATTTCATGATCGCTCCAAGCATATCGATATCAGGTACCACTATATTCGAGATATGGTGCAACGAGGAGCAATAAGGCTCCATCATATCGGTACAAATGAACAGGCCGCCGACATTCTGACAAAGCCCCTAGGAAAGGTCAAATTCCTGACTTTCCGAAAACGACTTGGTGTCATTCAAAGACCCTCTGATGAGGGTCAAGTATGATGTACTGAGCCCTGGGAGCTCCAGGGGGGCGCAGGGTACTTCTTGGAGCGACATATGACCACAGGGTGACTCACCATCCCCTGTTGGTGCACTTTGTACACGGTAAAAGGTTCAACCTTCCCTTGTGACACCTCGTGGCGACTATGGAACAGGATGATTAGTTCTCTTGTGGGCCAGGATGATTCGTTCTCCGTGGCGACTATGGAACAGGATGATTAGTTCTCCTATGGGCCAGGATGATTCGTTCTCCGTGGCGACTATGGAACAAGATGATTCGTTCTCCTGTAGGCTTGGATGATGTGTTCTCCATGGCGATTATGGAACAGGATGATTAGTTCTCCTATGGGCCAGGATGATTCGTTCTTCGTGGCGACTATGGAACAGGATGATTAGTTCTCCTGTGGGCCTGGATGATGTGTTCTCCATGGCGATTGTGGAATAGGATGATTCGTTCTCCTGTAGGCCGGGATGATTAGTTCTTTGTGGCATCCACTGGACAGGATGTTTCGCTCTCCTGTGGGATAGGATGATTCACTCTCCTGTGGACAGGATGATTCGCTCTCCTGTGGACAAGATGATTCGCTCTCTTGTGGGACAGGATGATTCGCTCTCCTGTGGACAGGATGATTCGCTCTCCTGTGGACAAGATGATTCGCTCTCTTGTGGGACAGGATGATTCGCTCTCCTATGGACAGGATGATTAGTTCTCCTGTCAAGGCATCCTACCCATGCAGTCTGGGACTCATGGGAAGTACCTCTCATCTGATCAATGAGCAGGGAAATGAGGATAGGGACCATAGTAGTACCGATGGATGCATCGTTGTATCTACCGTACTCCCTATGCTAGGATGACCTTCATTGATCTGGGATCAATGATACTGGTCTGGGACTAGTGAGAGTGGTACCCACTATGACACTGACTTCGGGTCAGTAGAGGACTGGTTTGGGACCAGTGGTACACACTCTGAGACTGACTTCGGGTCAGTGGAGGATGGTATGATACATCCTCGATCACTTCTTCTTCTTCTTCATAGTTCGAGCAGAGCAGAACAGAGCAAAGCATAGCAAGGCAAAGCAGAGCATAGCAGAGAAGGGGTCAAGCTATTCAGGGCAGTGCATTTGATGGATGAATAGTAGCGACAGTCAAACGAATTACAGATGGAGTTCTCCCTAGTGTGTTAAAATTGGCAACTAGGGCCAAACTCCATGAGGATCACCTTATTCATGGTTGATAATATTTTATCTAGATTCCTCTCGTCGAGAGGTGTAGGATTGATCTAAAGATCATCCGATTCCGATAAGTATTTATGGAGATATGAATTTATTTTGATTATGGACAAATTGTCAAAGTCGGCTAGCAACTTATGTAGGCTCAGAAGCCCAACAGACACATCTATTCATCATCAACGCTTGCATATAAATACAGGATGTCTCCTCCTCATTTGGACACACACTTTTCATCCAACTCTCTCTCTCTCTTCTGCGCAGAAAAGAGTCTCTCTCTCTCTCCTGCGCAGATAGGTCTCTCTCACACGTGGGAAGGACGCAGTTTTCTAAGGGTTTACAAACGGAAAATTGGAACTTTGACCAGCATTCTCTCTCTCTTGACTGCGCAGCAGGTGAAGCTGACTCTCCTTGGAAATCCGCAATTTTTGGCACAGGAATCGAGGTGATCTGACCTCCAATTTGGAAGATATTGACTGCCCTAGTTTAGGGTTGATGCCGATGATACTGATGCCACTGATGCCAATGATGCTGATGCCGATGATGCTGATGCCGATGCCGTTGATGCCGATGATACTGATGCCAATGCCGTTGATCTAGGGTTTGTTGTTGTTGATATAAATCAGATTTGTGTACTATTTCTCTCTGCTGAATTATTGAAGATAAAAGAAGATTTGATCAAAGGGTTTCCCCATATTGGGGTTTGTCCCTGGCTAGCCGCCACATCTTGTGTCTCTTGTCTTGGCTTGTTTTTTGTTGATCGTTTAATGTTCTATCTGCAATTTACTTATGTACATGTGATTGCTAATCTGTGGATAATAATAAGAAAGATAAGTAAACTGCTCTAAGCATAGAACATACCATAATTTAACAAAAACATTAAAAACATAGATTGAACAATATAACAACAATCATCTAGAAGTTATAATCTTCATTAACCACGTCCACAAGTTAGTAACATAGTAACATACAACATATTGATTCGCATGATTCATCAATCTTAAAGTTTCAAGCTTTCAAAATTCAATATATAACATTTATCATCGTCGATCACCAAAGTTGTACTTGTAAGCTAAGTGTAACCATTACAACAAATAATATCTAACATGAAATGAAACAACTTTCAACTTTCATGAAGCATCATATTCATACTTCATTAATAATGAGTTATAATTGCCAACTTCAAACTTTAAACTTAAATTGTCATATATTGCTTAAAAAAATATCATAATAAAAGCTACTAGAACTACAAAAGACAAGTAAATCTATTATCTATTGCTTATGCTTGGGCCTCTTGCCACCACGAGAAAAGTCTAATTTTTTAGTCTTGTTGGAAAATCAGGATATTTGTCATTAATATCACCCTCTAAGCATTAATATCCAAAGGTATCTTTGTCATTACCTCTCGATCTGTATAGGGATCTTTGTCATTAATATCACCCTCTAAGCATTAACATAAGATAGAAAAAGCAAGGCATGTCAAGTCAAGATTTTGTTTGAGTGATGCATACATTTTTAGGAGGGTCATGATAAAGGAGTTTGACAACCAATGTCACTAACATCAAGGTACATAGAGGGATTGGTGCTCTTGATTAAGTACGAATTCCATACCCTAATACATGACAAAATTCAATGGAAACATTGCAATCCCCTAATCCTGATATCCTGAAAAATTGATAAGTCTGTTGGATTTTGAATGAAATCTAAAATTCTACTTTCTCCATATGAAATCCAATGAGGTCGGAACCACTCTCAAACATCCTAATTCATTTCATGGTAATGTTAAAAATTTAAGTAAAAGGATGATTAATGAAGATTAATCATCCTTTTACTTTAAGAATTTAACATTACCATGAATTACATATCAATACTAGGTCCATAGGCTTGATCATTACGCTGCCCCACTCAAAACTTATTTGTTTCTTTGAAAAAATTGCATTTGGAACATTACTGCAAAAAAAAATTGCAAAATAGCTAAATGCTCCCGAAAAGGCAGGGAGCATTTTTTTTAGGGAGCGCGCTCCCGAAAAGGCAGGGAGCGTCCTCGAAGCGTTTTTGGGAGCGCGCTCCCGAGGCGGTCCGGAGCGGCTCCCGCTCAGAGCGCGAAATGGGAGCGGGAGCGAGAGGGGGGGGTGCTCCCTCACAACCCTAGTCACACTGAACAATAAGGAGAAAAGAGGGGCAGCATTGTATGTGACTTTTTTCATGAAAAGCTGGAGGACCTAGTGGTTGAATGTGGCCTTATGGATATCAAACCCTTTAAAGGTAAGTTTACCTAGTCTAAGAAAGGGATTCAGTTGAGGCACACAACAGCAAAGCTAGACCATTTTTTGGTACACGGTGATATTTTATCTCAAGACTTCCTCATCTCTTCAAAAATTATTCCCTCCACCATATCTGATCATAAACCAATCTTGCTTGTTCTTGAGGAATCCCCTTACTATGGCCCCCTTCCTCTCAAATTTAACCCCTTGTGGCTACGGGGTGAAGAGGAAATGAAAGTAATCTCAAAGGCTTGGAGCACATGGATTGTGAGCTCCCCTGTCTACATTTGGGAGCAGAAACTGAAATGAGTGAAAGAGGCACTTAAATCTTAGGTTAAATACTCATATCTATCTCCACTTTCAGAAAAGGAGTCTCTCCTCTCTCAACTCAATCTAGTTTAGGACCAACGATAAGAGCATCAACGGACAAAAGATTTACAATAAAAAGAAATTTGTCAAAATCTGCATAAGAAACCAAGAGTGGAGGAGGAAACCTAGAGACTTGAGCCAAGGGACCTTTGGTTAAAATGAGGGGATCACAATACTACCTTCTTTCATCGCCAAGCCAAAGCGAGAATACAAAGGAACAATGTCAAAGAAATTGCCTTGGAGGAAGGCCACAAATTTTCTAGAAATAGAGAAAACAACCAAATTGTTTTTCCAAAATCTATACTCAGAACAAGAGGAAGCAGACCCCGAAGCCACATTTGATCTGCTAAGCAGCATTCCTTCGCTAGTTTCCCCAAAGGGAAACATAAAACTCTTTATGAAGCAGTTTAGAGTCTAGATCCAAAGTTCCAAACAAGGCTCCAAATCTGGACTCTGAATGGTTTCACCATCCATCTTTTTCGAGCATGTTGAGACTTGATCAAATATGAGCTGATTCGAATGTTAAGACTTGATCAAATATGAACTGATTCGAATGTTGAGATTTGATCAAATATGAACTGATTCGAATGTTGAGATTTGATCAAATATACAGGCCAGGGGGCAACACAAACTCTTCTTTCCTAGCTCTGCTCCCAAAGGAGGCAAATCCATCTCCATTCGCCATATTCAAACCCATCTCTCTATACAATGCATCCTACAAAATAATGACGAAGATCATGGAAAACAAACTTACAAAGTGGTTCCAAAGATAATCTCAAAAAGATCAAGGGGTCATTATGCATTAAAATAAAAAATCAAAAAAATGTAGATAATATTATTTTAATCCAACAGGCAATTCACACCAGTAGAGCAAATAAAAAGAAAGTCATGGAAATCAAAATAGGCATGGAAAATGCCTTTGAATGGGTGAGGCATTCATTTCTTTTTTACCTCATGCATAAATTTGGCTTCAGTCCCCTGGTCATTAGATGGATTGTTGCATGCGTTAGAATATCTTGGATCACCCCACTAGTGAATGGCAAGCCACTTCCTTTCTTTCAGATTAGTAGAGAGCTTAGGCAAGGTTGCCCCTTCTCCCCTCTGTTGTATACTCTTATTGCAGAAGCTCTCAGTGAGAAGTTGGAAGTGATATATGAAAGACAAACAGTCAATCTCCTGAGGATAAACATTGTAAGAGGCATAAAGAGTATAAATCATTCGTGGTTTGCAGATGATACCATCTTGATTGGGGGAGCCTCCCTTACTACTGCTTTCAAATTTAGGTGGATGTTGGATGCTTTAATAAGCGCTTCAGGCAGCAAAGCAAAAGAGCCAAATCTATGGAAGAAATGCAAGCTCACAGCTCCTTTAGCACATCTCCAGAATCATGCAATTTTCATGTAAAGATCAGCGGACTTCCTTTAAGTATCTTGGCACGCCTCTTTCATTAAGTAACCCCTCAGCTCAGTCTTGGCAACACATATTGGACAGATCAAAGGAAAGTTTCAATAGTGGGGCATGCAGTGGTTAAATCCAGTTGGATGCATTGTGCTGCCTTACTTGTCTTCCAATGCTCAGTAATGCTAGCACAGATTGGAGTCATGCAAAGAATTGCCCAAGATTTGCAAAGGTTATTATGGCAAGGAGGGAAATCGGACACCAAGAAATACCACTTGGTTATTTGGTCAGTGGTAAGAGGCCTGAGCATAAGAGATCCTACTCTTCTTAACCTAGCTTGGGGAGGGAAATTGTCTAGCTATTGATAACTGGGAAACTTGATTGGTAGAAAAAAGCTCTTTGGAAGAAATGCCTCAGGACAAGAAGGAAAAGATATATAGAACTGGAGAGACAACCAAAGGGGATCCCATATTTAGAAATTAATTAAAACTGCAATCCCCTTGATTCGAGCAAAACTCTCTTGGATTCTGGGAAATGGTAGAGACATAAACATATGGAAAGACAGTATAATGGAGCATCAGCCTTTGCATAATTGCTCAGAACTTTCACCCATTAAGAATTAGCTAAATGAAAGAAACAAATACACTCCCTTTGCATATCTAATTGGTCCCAGACTTTGGGAGACTGGCTGCGCTGGAAATTTTGATGAGCCTCCACCTCCCTTGCGCCCTCTCCTCTCTTCTCTCACTTCTCTTTTCAGTGGTTGTGCGCCTCAAAACATCAGGATGCCAAATCAGAATGGATGGCGCCCTTCAGGATTTTCTATCAAAGATGGTTATAATCACCAACCATAATTCTCCCACTGCCTTAATGATCTACAATCTGGAACAAGTGTTAAAATTGGCAACTAGGGCCAAACTCCATGTGGGTCATCTTATTTATGGCAGCTGATATTTTTCTGGGATTCCTCTCTCCAAGAGGTGTAGGATTGATCTAAAGATCATCCAAATCCGACTTGTATTTATGGAGATACGAATTTATTTGTATTATTTGACAATTTGTCAAGGTCGGCCAGCAAGTTAATTACACACACTTCTCTCATGATCTCTCTCCACTCGTTTGGGTTTGGTGGCAAGAGAGGTCAAGAGGGAGAAGCCCTAGCCGCAGGTGAAGAGGAGACTGAGGGAGAAGCCCTAGCCGCAGTTCAGATGTGCCCTAGACGCAGTCAAAGAGAAGGCTCCCATACGCAGTCAAGGAGGAAGCTAGCTGCTGTCCTAAAGAAGATCAAGCCGCAGTGAAGAGAGGCTCCTATCCGCAGTCTAAAGGAGGCCCTAAGCTGCTGACTAGAGGAGACACCTAATACGCAGTCAATGAAGACATCTAGCTGCAGAAAAAGGAGATATCTAGTCGCAATTTGATGAGAGATCTATCCGCTGTCTAAGGGAGCTTCAATATGCTGCAAAGGAAGCCCTAAAGAGCCCTGGCCGCAGCATAAAGGAGCCATATATCAGCGTGAAGAAGTCTGGAAAGAGCAGCGTGGAAATCCCTGTGACAGCATGTTAAATACTGCTGTTCTAGGGCATGGTTTAGGTACATTTGGAAGCCGCAGTCACAAGGTTAGTAATCGTTGAAGACAGAGCTTAATTTGAATGTATTTGGGTGCTGGCAAGTGCAGTTAACTAGGCCAAGTTTGTGAAGAAGGCAACACTGCTATTTAGAACTTGTTTGGGCCTGTTGAAGGAGACCACAGCTACAGCTAGCTGCTTTGCTAGGCTGCAAGCCATAGCAAGCAGCTAAGGCTGTTCCAAGGCAGCCTTGAGGTGTACATTGCTTGCTGGAGGCAGTGTGGATAAAAGGGAGACTCTCCTTGGTGGACCACAGCCCTAGAAGGGCTTAGTTGGCTAATAGAGTGAAAGGTTAAGGGCTGCATTTTGTGCCCTAACCAGAATTGCAGGAGCAGCAAGCAATCAGAGGAATGTTGCAGCAGTGTTATATGGAGGGCCACTAGTTTGATGATCTCCTCAAAGGATTTGCTTCAGCACTCTTTGTGATTGGATTCAGGGCTGCATCTTTGAACAGTCATCATTAGCAGAATGATGGACTTTCTTCTGCGGTCATAAATATCAGTTTTGTATATTTGTACTATCTCTCTCTCTTCTGAACTATTGAAGAATATAAGAAGATTTGATCAAGGGTTTCCCCACATTGGGGTTTTTCCTGGCTGGTGCCACATCTTGTGTCCTCTTACCTTGGCTTGTCTTCTACTGTTTATGTTTATGTTCTATCTGCACTTTACTATCATGTTGATGTGATTGCTAATCTGAATATTGACATTGGGCTAATATGAAAAATTGAAGTAAATTGCTCTAAGCATAGAACATACCAAAATTTAACAAGAAGGTATGGTCTCCTGATGGTCTGCTGGCTACTTATGCACAGAAGAATATTTGTCATTGACAGCTAATAAACTCCAGAAAAGAGGGATCCGAGGCCTAAGCTGGTGTTTCTTGTGTAAGAAAGAAGATGAATCTCACAGACACCTATTTCTAGAGTGTTCTTTTTCAGCACAGGTTTAGGAAAACGTATTTTCAGGCTTATCCCATAGATTCCACAGGCCAACAAGCAGGAACCATGTGGGAACCATGTATTCACTCGCTAGACTAGATTATATAGGGGGTCCTTCAAAGATAGACAGCTTTTCAGATGGATCTGGGCAACCTTGCTAAAAAAATTATTATGGAAGTTATGGCTAGCCACGAACAGAGATATATTCAATCAATGTTTCGAACCTCTGGCCTCAGTGGTAAATAAAGCCAAAAGTCTCATGATAGAAACACTGCGGACAAAGAGCTTATCCCTTCAAAATAAGCAACCTCCTGACAGAGAAGAAATGGAATGGAAGGGACAATATCGAGAACTCTCAATGATTGCAAGAGTTAAGATACATTCAGTGCTCTTTAGTTGGCAAATCAAACTTGGGGAGCATGAATTCGAGAAGTAGCACAAAAGGAAGAGATCACATATTATTTTCTTTGATGAAACATCAAAAAGTAATGCAGAGTTAGCTGGAGCAGGAAGGGTCATCTCTGACCCGGATGGAAACCAAGAATCCAGCTTATGCTTGGGGGGCTCAGAATGGCAACAAACAACCAAGCTGAAGCTTATGCTCTATATCAAGATTTAAATATTGCCACTAGCTTGGGAATAAGAGAATTGGTAGTCATTGGAGACTCCAGGATAGTTCTAAAATCTTTAACACATCAAGAACTTCTGAACGACTTCCAGTTAGGCTCAATATTCTCCATAACCACAAAGATCACTCAACAGTTAGCCAAAATCTATCCTTTCATGTCCTATGGGACCACAATGGCAATGCAGAGGGTTTGGCCAATGAAGCCTCTGGTTTGTCTCAAGGAATTTTGAAAGAAAAAAATGGGGTTATGTATTCTTCCATTATCCCCTAATCTCACCCTTCAAGATTACAGATTAAGGTGTTCTATTCAGCATATAAGCAAGGAACCTCTTTCAGAGTTCACGTCCCAGCAGACTTCAAGATATTTGGAGGAAAAGTAAAAGAGGAGGATACTGAGCAGTAGCCCAAGGATCCAATGGAAGTAGATCAGCCTTCCATCCACCCAGAGACAAATCTGCAACAGCAAACTTTTGATAAAGTTTTGTAAATCAATATGTATTTTGAATGATTTTTACAGGCAGTATACCTGCAACGCTAGTGTTTCTGTAGCAGCAGCAAGACTGGAAAAGCGCTTAAAAGTTTTAGAAGATAGGAATTTTTTATGGTGTCACTGACAAAACTCTCTGAAACAGCATATCAGCCTTCTCGGTAACATATTGCCATTTTTGGCCACCTTTAATAGAAATGTTCTCCAGTCCCAGCTTTATATATATAGACATTGTGGCAAGCAATGCTGCCAACCCAACTAAACTGACCTGAGCGTAGTTGTAAGAATATCTTCCCAACCGGTGATCAAACAAGAATAGGCCAACCATAATACATAGCCAGCAACAAACAACCGAGTCACTAACTCTATGCCACAGACCACTAAAAGTTGATGAGATACTGGGGTTTAGGGCTCAGAGCAGATTTGGTTTCACTATCGTATCGATTCGAAAGATGATTTCAAGACATTTGTGATTTGGAAGATGATATCATTCTATGCAACCTTTTAGAAACTAAAATGCATTATTATGTTCTGAGTGATGCATAAATTAAAAATATGGCAATGTTATCAACAAAGTATGTCGACAATTTTGCTAGCATCTAACACAACCACATAGAATACCACAACATCGTCGCTTAGAAACTATTAAAAAACTAATCGAAATGGCCCTAACTTAAATGTTCAGAAACTTCAGAGATTGTTCACAGTAAACCCAATTATAAAAAAAATTAGACATATTTGGCGTGTATAGCACTTACGTAACCCAACGCTAATGGTTACCCAGTACCCACCCCCGCAAGAGAAACGAGGCCTCAATACTCTGCCGAGCTTTACTCTATGTTTTCCATGATAATCTTGGGTTAAAAAACATTCAAAATAATAAGAAAATTGGATAACATAAGCTAATTAGCCCTGCATTTTCAGAGAAAAAACTTTACGCATTTTCCGTGAACGCTTCTTTGAAGTATTTATGACTTACCGCAATGCCCAAGCCCCATAGAGTTTCTTAAACCTGAGATGATATGATCAAGGGAGAAGAAGACACAGGAGCTTTATGTTTATTTCTAAGTGGCATAAAATCTTCTGCGGGCTCCAACCACGCCTGGGATTTGACATCCACCACTGCTTGTCAAATGAAATAATCACCGGCCGTTATATGTTTCTGGCTGACTTCTTCAGAGTGTCCATGTTTTTGGCATGGTTAAAGAAAAATCCCATATTAAGATTGCCGGTTATATGTTTCTGGCTGACTTCTTCAGAGTGTCCATGTTTTTGGCATGGTTAAAGAAAAATCCCATATTAAGATTTGATTTGCGCTGGAAAGTGCTCTCAACCCAATAACATTTTATTGCAATAACATTAGACTCACATTGAATTTATGTTGTTTTATGCCCTAACAACATAATTCATAATTACAAGAATTATCAATTCCAAACTTGAAATTCTAACTTTTAGTTTGAGAGAGAGCGTGAACGCTCATAATCATGAAGGGGTTTGTCTCATCTAATGAATGGAGTCGACACAGCTAACTGAAAATTTTTGTGTGGAGCTCCAAACAAGTTCTACGTTATCCTTAAAATCTTTTATTAAACTTTAGATATTGGGTTATTACATTTATATTGTTATATTGTTGTGTTGTTTAAAAACTTTCATTATTCACACACACACCAAGGAGACCTGTATTTAAAATCATCAAATCTTATTTTATACATTATCTTCATTGTAAAAGGAGGGTTTTTCCTCAAAGTCAACTATAATTATTGGTTTTTTATCATTTTTAAGACGCATGGTTCATAACATATGGTATCAAAGCATACGAACCTAGGCTTTTGCCGCTTCAAATGAGCCATCGTGACATTTTCATTATAACTTTTTTTGGGGGTATGATTCAGACTATGAAATTTGGAGACGATTGAGGAGAGATCTCAATGTACATATGGTCAAAATTTCATATTTCAGTTTTTTATTTCAAAGATGCATTGTAAGTTACGGTTAGTGAATGGTCCTGAAATCAATTTCAAAAGAGTGATCCTAGAATTTTCATTGTAACTCTTTTTCTAGAAAGTTTTAATGGTGAAATTTTGAGCATATTGAGAAAAGATATCACTGAAATCTAGTAAAAATATCAAATTCCATTTCCCTATAGTTTCATAGATATACCGTGTAGAAGTTAGGGTTTATGAATGGTCCTCGAATCAGTTTCAAACAAGTAATCTTGGAATTTTTGTCATAAATTTCCTTTTGTAACACCTCAGACTATGAATTTTATAGAGATCTATAGAGACATGCCAAAGTATTTAAAGGAGAAATTTTATAGTCAATTTCCAAAAATTGGAAACATGGCACATTGTATAAGTTCACTCTTGAGAAGAAGCAAAAAACAACAATTTTTGTGAAAGTCACTATAACTTTCATGTGGCATGTCAAATTTTGATTAGACTAGTGGAAATCTAGAGAACACATACAAAGTACTACAAGCTGATATTTCAAACTCGTAAGAGCTACAATCTTAGAGATATATTAAGATAAAAGTCAGTCAACCAGATAGTCCCCAAATTAAGGCTTTAAAGGTATGTAAATTACAATTGACAATTTGATATTAGAATATCTATTTTTTTATGATTCAAAATTTGCAATAAAGAGAGAAAAAAAAAAGGAGCATAATTATTGTTCTCACATGGCTTCTAAGGGTGCTTCAACATATATACTACACCAACTAAACCCCCAGAGAGCTCTATTATGACTCAAGAACAAAGAGAAGAAATGTCCACTATGTTGAAGAAGTGGAAAATAAATTGGAAAACAAAATGGATGAAATGGAAAAGAAGATGAATGAAAACAAGGAAGAAATACAAAATCCATAAATTCCATGGAAAGCTTATCTTGGAGAGACTTCCTAAAAGGGATATGGAGATGCAACAAAATCATAAAAATAAGGAAAATGATTCTGTTAGAACTCAATCACTTATGGAGAGTATTTTATCACAATGGAAGAGCCCAAAGAATAAATCACGGAACCATAATCATGATTTTTCACTCCAAAATCCACATCATCAGGGCTTTAAGTCAACATTAAGGAAATATTTCATTTTGAAGATAAATGCGAGGAAGTTTGATTGTTCGATACTATTGTTACTTTTTTTGCAACTAGGGTCAAATTCCACATTGGACAGCTTATATGATCGAGATGATGCTTGTATTAAATTCCTCTTTTCGAGAGGACCAAAATCGACCTAAAGATCACCCTATTTGGTAAAGCAAAAGTTGAGTTTTGAATTATTTTATTCATACATGTATTATGGAATGGGTCGGCCCTAAGCACATGTGAAACTGGTTAGGTCGGCCTCAACCTCAAGTCGACCCTCAAGAAAGCCTATAAATAGAAAACACCTCAAGCTCATTTCATCACATTGATCAAGCCATCTTCTATTCTTCTCTTTTATCTTGGTTTGCACAGGCTTGGTGGAAGGAGTTCGCGCAAGGGTCTGAAATCATAGGGGCGAAGCTCGCTCTAATCTAGGGATTTCTAGTTCCTGGATGCTGGCAAAAAACTAGGCATTTTAGTCCCTAGACGTTAGCACATAGTGGTCAAGACAGCGTCTAGAGACCCCTAGACGTTGGCACAGGAGCTTAAGGGAGCGTCCAAGGTTTCAGAAGCAGATCTGAAGGTGTCGGTCAATAGACGCTCACACAGAGTGGTCATGAGAGCGTCCAGGCAGTCTCGGATTCATGCACAGAGTGCTACTAAGAGCATCCGAGCAGTCATAGACGCCATCACACAGTGCCCAAGAGAGCGTCCGGAAAGTTTCGAATGCACGCAATCAGTTTTGCTGACAGCATCTAGGGTTTTGATTTTGGGTTTGACAATTGGCTTCAGTAACTAGTATATATGGGTTTCTCTCTGTTGTTATATAGATCTATAGATCTATTTTATAAACCTCCACTGCAAATATATGCATTGGGCTCGTTGTACTCTTTGCTGAAAACTTTTTATGACAATTTATTAAAGAAGAAGATTTGAAAGGGTTTCCCCCTTATGGGGTTTTTCCCTGGTCTTGGACCAATCTGTTGGTTGTGTTTTTGTCTTCTTTGTCATTGCATATATTGTCTATATTCAGCTACAGTTTATGATTGGTTACATTGTTATTAATTGGATTCATTGTTAATGAAGAAGTAAGTTGGACTAAAGTAACTGATACAACATGGAACAATCAAAAAAATTAACATGGTATCAGAGTGAGGTTAAGGACAAGCCCAAAAGAAGACAAGTATTGAAGCCTTCATTATCAGAAAGAAGATTGCCTAGTCAAGGTCAAGATGTCTTCCTCTACCTTCAAAGAGCGTGAAAAGTTTGGTGATGCATCAAACTTTGTTGCATGGAAAGTTAGATTGGAGATCATAGATGACAACAATGATGTGTCGGAATACATCCAGGGAAGGATGCTTGAGCCTCTAGAAAATGCTTCTGCTTCCCTTAAGAACAAGTACAAGAAAGGTGAGTCCAAAGCAAAGAAAATTATAGTTGATGGTTTACAAGATCATTTACTTGCATATGTTGGGAATTTAACAAATTCTAAAGATATGTATGACAAGATAGTCGGCATGTATGAAATCAAAAACTTGAATGAGATGACCACCTTGAAAAATCAACTCAAGGAAACCAAGATGAACAAAGGAGAAGTTTTTCAATCCTACATTATGAGGATCTCTCGCCTTAGAGATCAATTGCAGAGAGTTGGAGAAAATGTGCCTGATAAGGAACTAGTAGTTGTGACTCTTAGAGGTCTCCCTCCTATTTGGGAAACCTTCATTACCACAATCAGCAACAACAATGTCCTTTCATCATTTGATGAAATTGTTGGGAAGCTTACTCAAGAAGAATCGAGGATGATATCAAGAGGAAGGATTCAAAATCATGAAGAGGGAGAGCCCGTTGCATATATCACTCATGACAAAATGAAGAAAGCAAAAGGAGGTCCATCAAGGAAGGCTCCTTCTCAAAATACAAAAGCAAGGAATGACAGATCGTTATCTCATATTGAATGCTACAATTGCCACAAGAAATGTCATTATGCTCGAGATTGTCCCGAGAAGAGAAAAAGGCCATGTTACAACACCAGAAGCAACAACAATAATAAAATAAGAAAAGACAATCAAAGGAATAATCGTGATAGAAGATATGAACGAAGAAGAAGAGACTCCTCAAGTGACCGTGAAGAGGATCATCCTCCTCAAAATAAATGAAGGGCTCGCAGGTATGAAAGTAATGTTGTAAATAAATCTAAATATATTCTTATTTATGCCCTTACTAGTTCTTCTCCACCATATTCGTGGGATAGTTGGTTGGTTGATTGTGGGACCACTCATCATTTCTTTGGATACAAGGAAGTCCTCTCTAATCTGGTAGAGAGGGAGACTAAGTTGAATATCATTCTTGGAGACAACTCCACTCATCCTGTGAAAGGTTTTGGGTCCGTCAAATTTCAATTGAATTATGGGGAATCAATTTTGTTGCGTGATGTTATGTATGTACTGGGGTTAATGAAGAATCTGGTATCTATATCCGCATTGGAAGATAAAGGGACGAGGGTTGCCTTCATCAAAGGAAAACTTTTTACTTGGCCTGATGCTTCACCTATGAGAGATTCATTCACGTTGGATCGAGATTTGAAGGACCCTATAGAGTCACTAGAAGGCCACTTCTAGCATTGGTTCATAATACCAATCATATGTGCGAGTTATGGCACCGCGGACGGGCTCATCTACACTATGATGCACTTCCGAAGTTGAATAAATTGGCCTTAGGTATTGTTGAGTCTTGAAAATGTCATTCATTTGCATTACACTTTCACTATTATGTCCATTATATCACCTCCATTTCACCTCCATTTCACTACTATGTCACCACATTCATCCCACTTTCATTATCATTGGGCCACCTTTATGTTTTTCCAATATTTATTATTTCTAAGCCTTTTAAGTGAATTTGTGGTTAAACATTAGAAAATAATGTGCATATGCTTATACCTAACAAATGGGTTGAGATTGTTGACATGTGTAGGTTGAAAGGAGGCTTCTAGAAGACCCTTATGTGGCACTCTAAGGCCAAATTCGAATTTGGTTGGAAAGAATCATGGGATCATGAGGATATGTGTCACATCTCCTAATTGTATTGTAACTCTAAAAAGACATGTGTCTTATCAGTTCCTATTTTGATTAGGACTCTAGAGGTAGAGGGAGAGATTCATGGACTATCATTAATGAGATGGCTCTCATCTTTTTGTATAAATAGGAGATCTCTCTCCTTCATTTGCTAGTCTTTTCCTTTAGTCTTTTCTTAGTCCTTTTAGTTTGTTAGTCCCATGGCTTTTGAAAGCTTTGGAGAGCTTTGTTGTACTTTGCACTTTTGAAGAAATTGAATAAAGCTTTGATGTTCTCAACATGGAAGGAGATGTGAAGTAGATGTCATGGAGCATATTAGGATGTAAGTAGATTAGATTTCATTTTGTAAATATTGCTTTGTAGAATGTAAGGTAGATTAGATTTTCATTCATGCAATTTTAATTTATGCAAGTTATTTTCTCCCGGGATTGTGTGTCTTTGTTGTATTTGCTTTATCTCTAATGGTATTTTCAGTTGTCATATTCATAAGTTGCTGCCTTTATTTTATTTTTCTAGCTTGATTTCTAGTTTAGTTTCTCAAGTTGTATGCTAACATATTGATGGTCTCTTTATCATAAGTTGTTTATCTTTAAGAGATCAGAATATTAATAAATTACAGCTTGCTTTGAGTACTTTTTAGACTAATCTCTAACTACTTCTTAATCGTGTTTCACATAATCCCATATGTTGGAAGCAGAGAGTTAGGAAGAGTTGAATATTATAACTGGTCTTTAAAGTGGATTTTTCTTATTTTGATTACTTTTTAGACTTATTTCTAACTACTTCTTAATCGTGTTTCACATAATCCCATATGTTGGAAGCAGAGAGTTAAGAAGAGTTGAACATTATAACTGGTCTTTAAAGTAGTTTTTCTTATTTTTTTTGCAGCAGCATGAGTAGTGACTAGTGCCATTAGAAAGTGGTTTTTATGCTTTGCTTTCAGTTTCATTTCAAGTTATTTCTTTCAAGCTCTTTCTTTGCAAGTTTAATGTACAGTTTGAATTACTACATGCCTTCAAGTTGATTGTAGATTAATGATGCACATAGCCTTCTAATGAACTAATGACGTGATAGAATCATCTTGTCCTTTTGCTGCAGCAACAAGGATACTGGGTCTCATAATCATTCTTTCATTATTTGATTATTGCATGTAAGAACAAAACCGCAAAAACAACATAAACTATAAAACAACGAAGTAAGAGAAAGGTTAACTAAGCACATATAGTGCACCACACTTCATCAGTTTACGATACCCGGATTGATCATTTATGTAGAGCAATTTAAGACATTAAATTGACTAGACAGGTATCCCCGATGTTCAAGCTCATCATGGTGGTGTTTGTCTAGGTTGTGTGAATGGAAAGAAAATGAGGGGACCATTCCCCTCTTGTAAGAACAAGACAAATGACATCCTCCATCTCATTCATTCCAATATATGTGTTCTGATGTGTAACATCCTCGGAGCTAAATGTGCATATAAACAACATAATAGGAACATAAATACAATAAACATATCAGCGATAAAAATCCATATATATATCAGTACATTTTCATATGAAAATCAAGGGAATGAGATTTTCATTAATAAATGCAATGAACCAACCAGTGATGGGACTACCACGTTCCATCCGACCATAGATTGACTAAGCCAAGTCTCTCTTCATCCAATCACCTCCGTGCCATATTCCAAGCATGAATGTGGGACTCATAGAACACATCAAAAAACACCAATCAATGTGGATGCCACTGGAGTTCTCCACCTACACTGTGGGGAATTTGAATGCCTCCTAGTCTCTCGGGCTTTACTGTGCATCCGCAGTCTAATCTAGGGATCACTAGGCCTTACATCGAGACATACTCTCCAAGCTTTATTGTGCATTCCATCCCAGAATCATTAGGCCCAACGGAGAGAAAATCCACCTCTTGGCTTTACCGTATATCCCGCCATTCACCGGCAAGGATTCCTAGGTCCACCGAGGCACACAATCTGGATTTACTGCAACCCACAGTCTAGTTCAGGGGTTACTAGGCCAATGGCTTCGTGCATCCTCAGTTTGGTTTAGGGACCACTACCATCATCTGTTTATCAATTGGAGATTCACCCCACTCAGCTTCGAATCCAATCCGGCCATCCCCCACAAACGCATGAGAGAACCTATCTCATCAAAGCTATCAGGAAATGGCAAGGCTAGGCTGAAAATATTGTCACACTTGGGAAAAACCATGCCATGGTAGAAAAAGAAACACATGCAATCCCATGCATGCTAAATCTAGCAAGGAAAATACACATGCAATCCCATGCATGCGAAATCTAGCAAGGAAAATACACATGCAAGTTGATACCTGCAATGAAGCCTATTGTAGCTGTTTGATCCTGCCTTTCCCTGCTTGATCTTTGCTTCCTCTTGCCTTCTTTGCCTTTCTTGCTCCAATGCCAAAGTGCTCCAAGAAAACTCTAAGTAACCAAGAATATGAGAGAGAGAGAGAGAATAATGAGAGAGCTCCAAAACTAAATTGACCAAGTCTCGCCCACTGATCCTCATAAGCCTTTTTATTAATGAGGCCTCTATTTTCTTCTTTTTCCATTATTTTCCTTCATTTTCCTCCTCACATGCAACCTGTGACCTTTCACCTACTTTTTCTCCTAATTTCCATTATTTTCACAAATAAATGTGCCAAACTTCCTTTTAATGCCTTAGCCATTGCCTTTGCCAATTTCCTTAGCCATAAACAACCAAATGAACACCCCCTAGGATATCTTGCCCACCATTTAGCTTGGAATACGTGTCCCATCATCCGTGGTATTTATATATTTTTACATGGAATTTTCACCAGGGCTGTTACGTGATGCATGTTCATTCTATTGATGGTCATCTCTACTACATCACCTTCATTGATGATTTCGCAAGAAACACATGGATATACTACCTTAAACACAAACATGAAGCCTTTGAAATCTTCAAGGAATTCAAAGCCTTGATCGAAAATCAAACAAGAAAGAGAATCAAAGTCTTCAGGTCCGACAATGGAGGGGTATACATGTCAAACGAATTCATATCATTTTACAAGAAATAAGGGATCAAGAAGGAAACAATTGTGCCATATACTCCTGAACATAATGGTTTAGCTTAAAGGAAGAACAAGTCTATAGCAGTTTTTACTCGTGCCATGATCCATGATCAAAAGGTGCAAAAGTTCCTTTGGGTAGAATCCACATCTACTTATGTATATGTTTAAAACAGGGTGCCTCATCAAGCGTTAGAAAACAAGACCCCCGAAGAAATATTCACAGGTGGCATGCTTGATATTAGCCATCTTCATGTATTTGGATGCCTTGTATATTTTCATGTGTTGAATGATAAAAGGAACAAATTGGAAGCTACAGGAAGAAAAGGTACGTTTGTGGGTTATTGTGAAAATTCTAGAGCATATAGAATATATATTCCTGGTCAGAGGAAGGTCGAAATTAGCAGGGACGTAACTTTCGATGAAGATGCAGCTCTTGGAAAAGCAAGATATATTCCTCCACCTCCTCCTCCCAAGGAAGAGAATGATGGCTGGGATATTCTAGATGGTCCATCCATGCCCAAGTCCGATATGGCTGATGATCCCATGGAGTATATGGATCCATTAGATCCTCCTCCAAGTGATCTTCCTACTAGGAAGAGACCACTTTGGATCCATGATACTCTACAAAATGTTGAAAGAAATGTTCCCATTTGTAGATCATTCAGAGAAATGAAGAAACCATGCAAGTATTAGGGATATGTTGCAGCCGTGAGCACTATGATTCAAGTTGAATTGTCCTCATTCAAAGAAGTAGTAACAAGTTTGGAAGGATGATATGGTTGAGGAATATGAATCAATTGTGAAAAATGATGTATGGGATGTTGTGCCAAGACCAAATGGGAAATATGTTGTGACTTCAAAATGGCTATTCAAAATCAAACATGGAATGATGGCAGCATTGAGAAATACAAAGCAAGGTTCATAGCTTAAGGATTCCCTCACAAAGAGGGAGAAGATTATGATGACATATTTTCTCCGGTAGCTCAGTATACAACCATTCGTTTGGTAGTTTCCCTTGCATCCGGTCAAGGATGGACTCTTCATCAGATGGACGTAAAGACCTCTTTCATGCATGGCATGTTACAGGAAGAAGTATATGTTGAACAACCATGGGGATTTGAAGTGGAAGATCAAAGAACACATGTTTGCAGGTTGAAGAAGGCATTGTATGGATTGAAGCAAGCTACCTGAGCTTGGTATGCATGCATTGACAGTTACTTAGAGAAGTTGGGATTCACAAGAAGCAATGTCGATCCTGACCTCTACTTCAAGGTAGTCCAAGGTATGTCACTGATTTTGGTTTTATATGTTGACGATCTATTCTTGGCAGGTAGTGAGCCTCTAATGATCAAGTTTAAGAGGGAGTTAGCCTCTGAATTTGATATGAAGGACCTTGGTCTCATGCACTAATTTCTAGGCCTTGAGGTGTGACAAAGGCCTGGTGATATTTTCCTTTCACAAGGAAAATATGTTGTGAAGCTACTGGAAAAATTTGGGATGACTAAATGCAAATCCATGATTACACTGATGGAAATGAGCTTCAAGAAATTATGTGGAGACGCTGCAGGACCCGATTTGGAAAATCCATCTGAATATATACAATTGATTGGGGCTCTGATGTTCCTTGTGAACACTCGTCCAGATATATGCTATGTAGTAAACATGTTGATTCAATTCATGACAAAGCCCCTCCATGCACATTAGATAGCTGCCAAACACATATTGAGATATTTGCATGGGTCAATGACACTTGGTCCGAGATATTATGCTGGAGATGTTCAACTTCATGGATACGCTGATGTTGACTGGACAGGAAATGTTATTGATGGAAAGAGTACATTTGGATGTTGTTTTAGCCTTGGATATGCCATGATATCTTGTATGAGCAGGAAACAAAAGTCTGTAAAATTAAGCATTGCCGAAGTAAAATACATTGCCACTAGCATGGCTAGTTGTGAAGCAGTTTGGTTAAGGAGCTCTCTGGAGAGTTATTTGAGTAGGTCCTAGAGACCACAGTGATATATTGTGACAACAAGAGTGGGATCCATTTGGAAGAGAATATCATGTTCCATGACAAGTCCAAGCACATTGGATTTGATATCACTTTATTTGAGACATGGTGCAGATAGGAGTTGTAAGACTCCATCACATATCGACATATGAACAAATTGCAGATATTCTCACCAAGGCATTACCGAAAGGAAATTTCTTGGTCTTTAGAGAGAAGCTTGGACTCATGGATGTGGCCACTCCAGATAAGGGGCAACGTTGATCAAGGACACTGAGCCAACTCTTCCTACCCTCATTGAGCTCCCTGGGTGAGGAATTGAGATAGAGGGCTCCTGGGTTTGAGGGATCTCTGGACAATAGGGTACTCCTATATATGTTACCCATAGGGTTGAAGATGTTTCTCTCCTATCTTCATAGGGTCAGGGAATGTTGCTCCCATATTTAGTCTTTTCATAGTATACCCTAGTTGGCATCATACCCATAGGCAGGGCTTGTCGGGAATACCGCTCCTCATTTGGCCAATGAGTTGAGAGTGTCCTTGGGGTGTACAACTCAAGTCGATTATGATGCAGGTGTTCTTACCACATGACTATTAAGAGTCATTGATAGGAATATCGGTAGGAAATATGATTGGGTTGATAGTTTCTCCCCTTTTGATGTTTTGGGTTGAGGATGAGCTCCCCGATGAGATTCCAGGGTCGAACATGTGCTCCCCTGTATGATGAGTTATCCTATTGCTTGGTATGGGTGGAAGTTATTGCTCCCTGATTCTTCTTCTTTTAGATCCGAGAAATTTTCAATAGATAGAGTTGAGCAGAGACAGTCAAAGCATGACCACAACATGACAGGATGATATGAAGATCAACTGATAGATATTGGTAGGTGGAATTCTTCCTAGTTGAGAGGGGCTGTTAATTTTTTGCAACTAGGGTAAAATTCCACATTGGACAACTAATATTACTGAGATGATGCTTGCATTAAATTCTTCTTTTCAAGAGGACCAAATCAACCTAAAGATCACCCTATTTGGTCAAGCAGAAGTTGAGTTTTGAATTATTTTATTCATATATGTATTATGGAATGGTTCGGCTCTAAGCACATGTGAAACTGGATAGGTCGGCCTCAACCCCAAGTGGACCCTCAGGAAATCCTATAAATAGAAGACACCTCAAGCTCATTTCATCACATTGATCAAGCCATCTTCTATTCTTCTCTTTTGTCTTGGTTCACAAAGGTCTAATGGAAGGAGTTCGCGCAAGGGTTCTAAATCACAGGGGCGAAGCTTACTCTGATCTAGGGTTTTTTTGTTCCTATACGTTGGCACAAAACTGGGAATTTTAGTCCCTGGATGCTGGCACACAATGGTCAAGACAACGTCTAGAGACCCCTAGATGCTGGCACAAAAGCTTAAGGGAGTGTCCAGGGTTTCAGAAGTAGATCTGAAGGTGTCGGTCGCCAGACACTCGCATAGAGTGGTCCTGAGAGCATCCAGGCAGTCTCGGATGCATGCATAAGAACTAAAAGGGGAGTTAGAGGGTTTGGAGCAAATATGGGTGAGTTTGACCCCGGACGCATGCGAAGAGTCTTCCTGAGAGCATTTGAGCAGTCAAAGACGCCCTCACACAGTGTCCAAGAGAGCGTCTGGAAAGTTTTGGACGCATGCAGTCAGTTTTTTTGAGACTGTCCAGGGTTTTGACTTTGGGTTTGACATTTGGATTCAGTTGGCTTCAATGATCTGGTAGATCTGGGTTTCTCTCTATTGTTATATAGATATGTAGATATGTTTAGTAAATCTCTGCTGCAATTATATGTATTGGGCTCATTGTACTCTCTGTTGAAAACTTTTTATGATGACATTAAAGAAGAATATTTGGAAGGGGTTCCTCGTTGTGGGGTTTTTCCCTAGTCTTGGACCAATCTGCTGGTTGTGTTGTTGTCTTCTTTGTCATTGCATATATTTTTCTATCTTCAGTTACAGTTTATGATTGGTTACATTGTTATTAATTGGATGCATTGTTAATGAAGAAGAAAAAATGGACTATAGTAATTGATACATCATAGAATAATCAGAAAAATTAACACCTATAACATGGATATTCTAGATGGAGCAATACATTCATATACACCAAGTGATAGCTTTAAAACTTGTAAATATTGCATCCATGTATTTAAAACAAGATCAAATTGTATGGTATTAATGGCTTTGCGAAAGGAAAAATGATTATATCCTATATTGGTCCATTTGTGTGGAAGAATTGATAGCACTTCATGGGGATATTAAGAGCAAGACATTTCTTAGTCAATTGGTAAATATTCAACAAAAAGGTCCAATTACACAACATGTTCAACAATTCCAAAAGCTAAGTCTCAAGGTAAAGAACATTTCAAAGGATAATTTGTTATACCTCTTTGTGGGAACTTTAATGGAAAGCAATCAAAATGACGTGCGTATTTTTTAACCTAAATCCCTAGGGCATGTTTCTGGTCTAGCAAGGAAAGTTGGAAGCATAAATATGGCTACTAGAAAATTAGACACTAACAATTATAAAGAACATCATGCTCCCTGTCCTAAACTAACAAGGATGACACCTTAGCAAATGGATGAAAAAAGAGAAAAGGGACTATGTTTCAATTGTGACAACAAGTATAGTAAGGGGCATAAATGCGGTGAGGAGAAATTACTGTACATAGACTATCAAGATGAAGAAGAACAAGAATTGGATCTGTCACAATATCTAGAGCTAGAAGAGACTGCTCCAATAATATCTTGTCATGCGTTGGCTAACATCAATACTCCACAAACCCTTAAGATAGAAAGATATATCAAAAAGGAAAAGGTAACAATGATGATTGATTTAGGTAGTACCCATAACTTCATGAATTATAAATTAGCAAAACTTCTTAATTTTTTTGTATTATGAGCACCATAATTTCAAGTAATGATTACAAATGGAGGGAACACAAATTGTTCAGGGAAGTGCCATAATATAAGGCTAAATATGGGGGAGTATTTATTGGATAGTCCCATGATTGCAATCCAAATGGACGATGTTGATGTTGTATTAGGGGTTCTATGGTTACAATCATTAGGAATGGTGACCCTTAATTTTCAAGATATGTTCATGAGATTTTCCTCATAATAAAAGAAAGTTGAGATTATAAATGTCTAAGGGAAACCATTTAAAGTGATATGCTCTAATAGCATGACAAAATTACTCAAAAATAGACACCATGGAGTAATTGCATAATTTTGTTTATTAGATGTTGAAATATCTATATCCTTTACTCCATTAGATCTCCAAAAAGCTATAAACAATCATTCCAAGGTATCTGGAGAGATGCCTAAGGGTCTTCCACTTGCTCGGGATCATGACCATGCTATTCATTTGCAACCTAGAAGTAAAGCACCTAACATTATGTTTTAAATGTAACAATTTTCATAAAAGAGTGAGATTAAGTGTTTGATTCAAGAAATGTTAGAGGGCAACATCATTCAATCTAGCCAAAATGCATAATGAACAAGGTCATGAATATATGCTTTTCATGGTTTTAGATATTGTAGATGGGCCTTTAAGCATACAATACTAAGATGGTTTCCCATTCCTAGGAAAATGTACCTTTTCTAGTCTTCTTGATCCTTTAGTTGCTGCTCTTTCATCTCCTTGGTAGTTTGCCTAACACCCCATGCTATATACTATGGTAGCTCTTCTGGTTTATAAAATCCTATAGTATTTTCTATCCTCTAACATTCTGTTGGTTCCAGAATGTACCATCCCTTAGAAGTTTTCTTCAGGGGTTCTCAAAGCCAAAGAGGGCCTAAGAGAATCCAAAGGTCCAAGGCCAAGATGCTAGAAAAAATGGGTTTTAAGGTCAGGTTCATGTGGTGTCAATGAAAAAAAGTATGCATGCCCACACCAATGATGCACGCGTCAGTGGGCATGTGGTGACAATAGGTGTTGGAACGATGGACACAAAAAAGTTATGGGCACACAAGCCAATCCGACGATCCATATTTCCCCGCACCATCGAGGTGCATGACCATTCACCTAGTTGATGGGTGCGGAAGGGGCCATGTGACGATCTCTCGTGCATCCTGCACCCCTCTGAAACTTTCAAATTCAAGTTTCAGGGGCATATAGAAGTGCCACGAAGCCCTCCACATTGGCAGTCCACACATGCCAAACCGCCACCCAACCCACTAGGTTGACCTAATCACCATACCAACCATTCCACATCGGCCTCCTGCCACACCGGGCCCTGTGACATCTGATCCATACCACATCAACACCTGACATGTGGGCCAACCCTTGTCATGCTCACATCAACCCTAAAAATTCTCAATAATTTGTTGGAAATAGCAACAAGAAATGCTAAAAATGAAAGTGCTAAAAATAGCGTTCCTATAAATAGCATTTCGGGATACATTCCAATTTTAATTAGTCCCTAAATTAAAATTCGAATTTGAGCTCAGCAACAGTTTGTAATTTTTTTTAATTAATTCATCTTGAGTTAATTAGTTAGAGAAAATCAAACATGAAGTCTATGTGAAGACATGCAACAGTTATCCCTTTGATTGAGGAAGTTCTCCCTTAATTAAGGAGACCAGGATGAGTTGTACTTTGAGTTGTAATTAGTTAGCTCAGTTAATTGAGTTAAGTCCAGTTAGATTAGTTCCAATAATTTGTGGAACTAATTGTGAGTTCAGTTAGTCAATGCATGCATGCATGCAACTAGTGTACTTCAGATAACTGAATATTCTCTCATAAATAACTCATGCATGTCAGTTCAGACAGAGACCCAGTTGAGATCAAAGGATGGGATAGTGTACTATCAGTTGCAGCAGTATTCCCTTGAGGATATCTCTTGCATGAAGAAGGAATTATCTCCTTCAGGATTGCGTAGTTATTCAAGAGGTCAGTATTGTGTGTGAGGTGAGAATCACACAGGTTGCAGCTGGAGGACCCAGGAGACACTGCGCAAGAAAATAAGAGGCTTAGAGGACTGAAGGAAGGCATATGTGTTGTCTATTCTGTCCATGAACAACATTGAGGGATTGTACTGAGAGCTAGATAGCTTGTGAGCTAAAGCTTTGTGTAATCTGGAGATATTTCCACTTGTATGATAATACAGAGATCGAGGTTTTTGGCTGAGGCTTTCCCCAGAGTATTCTTCTGCGTTCATGTGTGATTGATTTCTTCTTCAAATGTTATATGTTTTCTATTTGATCTTGATCAAAATAGATTAAGCTTCCGCAAGTTTGTTTGTAGAAGTAGATCGAGTATTTTGCTCTAGTATATTGCATTATCAGGTGATCTATGGTGAAATTTCTACATGGTATCAGATCAAAGGTGATCAAAGTGGAGAATAGTATACAAAGAAGGGAGAAGTTCGAAGTTTGAAGTTATTGATTATAGAAATCAAATTTTTATCACATCTCAAATTTCACCAATGGTGTTCAACGGTTTGAGACTCGAGTATGCCTTGGATGGCAGCTCGAATTATATAGCCTGGAAGGATCGCATGGAAGCGGTACTAGATGACAATGGTTTGAAGGACTTCATTGATCAAGAAGTCCCAAAGCCAGCAACAGCTAATACCCAAGTGAAGCGAACAAAGTTCCTTCTAAAAATTAATTACTCCAAAAGACATGGAATATAAAATTATCCATTGAGGATATAAATATTATATTAAATATGAATAAGAATAAGAATGATAATGAATTACAATGAGAATGAGAGGCTTGCTTATATACCACGCAAGTGTCTCTTCATGAAGAGTCATGTCTTATTAGACATGCCTCTTCAACCTAATTACTAGCTTAACTAATTATTATTTATGATTTATCTTTATTATTTATATTTATATTATTTAGATATATTTTATTCGTTACATTGCCTCCTTCCTCAAAGAGCTTTGTCCTCAAAGCTTATCAATGAAAAAGGCTTGATCTCTTTTTCGGCTCGAAAGTCTTTCTGTCTTGGAACAGTCGTCTTCGTTGATACAAGCTAATATGATCTTCTAAGTGACAAACAAAATTGTCGCAACAAGAGGGGATCAGACCATCCGAGATTAATCTTCTGTATAGCATTCTGATCACTGGAATTTTGTAATGACTTGTCCTCGTAGCACTAGGTTGAGGTTACATTACTCTTTTCTGGAACATTAGTTTGATGTTTCAGTTTTGACTGGTTCAAATATGTAGCATGGTTGATTCGTCTGTTCTCATGATTCAGATGCCGATATGGAACCTTTTTTGTTTGATTTTTCCTTACTGGGCATGTGCCAATTTTTATATTTTCTTCAGGCGAAGATGTTGTTGAGTTGGTTATGAAACATTCACTAGGGATGTTAATTGTTTGAACTGCAACATTCAAGCGCGTGTTTTCTTCAACTTGCTAGTCTTCTTCTTGAGTTGTGACATTCACTGAATCGATATTTATTGTTTTGTCATCAACTTGAATTCCTACATTTGATGCTTCCTTCTTGATAAGTTGTTGTACCTGGCTTTCTAATGACTTCTTATTCTTCTTAAGTTTCTTAATTTGTGTCAACAATTTTTCACTATGGTTTGTAAGTCGAGAAACTTCTTCATTTTTGTCAATAGTGATTTTATTAATTTCGTTTTCAATATTTTGTAATATTTTTTTACCTTCTTGAGAAATTACTTTTGAAATATCTGGGATATCTTCTAGCGTTACTGAGTTTGGTTCCAGTGTAAAATCTTGGAGCGTTATTTTCTTTTTTCTTGTAAGAAACATAATGTCAATTTTTTTTTATTTTTTATTTTTTTGTATTTAGAATAAAGGAACCTAGCGTTTCCATCCAAGGTAACCCCAAAAAATGTCATTATCAATGTCACTATCGTAAAAACGTAAGGTTTTCACAGTGAATTTTGAGGTAAAAGTATAATCTCCAATATTTAGGTGTAAATTGCTTATATCATATTGTTTGCCACAAATATTTGTTTCAACTATATTTGATTCAGGAATCACCAACTGGTTAGCACATTGAGGACTAACATAATTACTTCTTTCAATAGGACAGATAGAGATTATGATGTCTCTTCCTGCAAGTGATCCTTTTATTTGAAATAATGTAGCAACATATTTACCAAAGGTTTCAGGAAACCTTTCATTACTAGTCTCCATTTTACTCTTTAAATATTAAATACCTTTTTAAATCACTCCTTTTTTTTATAATAATTTTTTTTATATAATTTTTTTTTTTTTTTTTTAATTTTATATATTGCCTTAATTAATAAAATATATTTTCATTCCTCTCTTATAAGAATTTAATATATATATATATATATATATATATATATATATATATATATATAATATTCTCTTCTTCTTCTTCTTCTATTTTTTTACTCTTTTAATAAAAAAAATTATATAATAATAATTATATATATATAGAACTTTTTTGGAAAAAAATGGCAGCCGAGCGCAGAGAAGCAGTTTCTCTCAAAAACCACGGCGGCGCAACAGCACTTCTCTGCATGGGCGGCAGACTTGGCTCGGGGCTCCTCGGGTCAAGGACACGGCTTTGCAGTTCTGGATCAGGGCCGAAGGTCAGTCAAGAGACTGGATCTAAAGCAGCACATCGCGTTTCGGCTCAAACCCTAACGCAGGAAAAACAGAGTAATATTGTGAAGCGAGAAGGGCACTCTGGGGAACGACGGGAGTCATCCTCAAGAAGATCGAGAGCGCGCTCAGAGGACACAGGCGGGCCGGCGGAGGCAAGAAATGATCGCAATGGAAGCGTTTGGCTAAAACCCTTTCTTGAGGCGACTACCCAAGCGGCAGCACCCGTGTTCGCTTGCAGTGGCGACGCGTTCACTGTTGCTAGCTGTGGCAGCGCGCTTGCTGCTGGGCCTAATGTTATGAACGCATTTCAGGAGAATAACCCTCCCCATTCTCGCCACAGTTTTAAGGAATCCTGGATCGGTTGGAGCCGGGTAGTAGGGGCCAGATCTGAACCAGATCTGCATGAAGAATCACATGTTTTCCAGATCCAAGTCAACCTCTCGGGCAAGACAACAATGCAATGGGCACGCGCAACGGATCTTGTGCAGGACCTTTTCCAAAATCTTGAATGCCGGCTAGGGATCCCATCATTTCACCTCAGACTGCTATATGAGGGTAAGCAACTTATGAATACCCTTCCTCTCTCCTTTTACAGCATTCAGAGGGACGCCTCTATTGTAGCTACCTTTCGTTTGAGAGGGGGTTCCTTTAGGCAGACCTCCTCTGCCCCTTCTTTCTCTTATAAAGATGCTGTCATCGCTGCCCATTCTCAACCCTCTTCGATAGCAGGCCATCCATTTGAGGCTCCAAAGCCTTTTCTGGTAGACAAATCAGAGGACATTCCTTCCATCAATCTCTCCCATCCTGGGATTGATGGTCGTTATCAACGTTTTGCAGAATCCGCACTTATATGCATATTTAATGGGCTATGGCCTCGCACATCAGATTTATACCAATGGATCCATACCAATTGGACTAAAAAAAGCCAGATATACTTATGCTCAAAAGGATTTTTCATTGTGGCTTTTGACTTAAATGAAGATTACCAGAAGGCCTTAACGGGAGGCCCTTGGTTTTGGGGCTCGGCTGGGCTTTTTCTTACTCCTTGGTTTCCAGACTTCGACCCTTCTACAGCTGTTATCACCAAGATTCCCATTTGGGTCAGGCTACCGAACCTTCCGGCGCATCTATGGCATATCTCTGTTTTCTTAGCCATTGCAGAAACTTTAGGACGCTACCTGGCTGTAGATTCTTCTCGGAAGGAAAATGGGATCTACACCTACGGAAGATTCTGTGCAGAAATAGATATTAGCAAAGGACTGCCGGATCAGATTATTCTCAAATATGGAGATTTCCACTGGACTCAAACCTTGGATTATGAGAATACAGCCTTCCGTTGCCGCCATTGTCATCAAACAGGGCACCTCCAAAGTTCCTGTTCCCAGTACCTAGACAAAAAGAAGAATCTAAAGTGCAAACCCAAGTCCAAAAGTTGGAATCCCTGTGTGCCTCCCCCCCTATGGACGATTCAGATTCCTCCAGTTCGGATGAGGAGGAAATTGCAGCAGATGGGCAGAACGTTGAGATTCCGCTGGAAACTCCCTTAGACGATCCGGCAAACCCCTCTGTCTCTCAGATATCTCAGAAACGTTCTCATTTTACATCGTCCTCAGACTCTGATAAGGATATTCCGTCGCCAGGGCAGAATAGTCTTCAACTTGTTTCGGCTCAGCCAAGCACCACTGGATGGGTCAAAGTAAACAAGAAAAAAGGAAAAAAAAGTCGTGTAATAGTAACTGCCCCCTCAGGGTAGTTCGCTCTGCTTAGTTCCTGCTTTTTGTTATTCCGAGCTCGCTCTAGCCCTCTCCTGGTTTGTCGTCAAGGAGCAAGGTGGAGCCTATCCTCTTTGGCTCCCTTGCTTTTTGCTTTGCTTGCTTGCAAGCTTGATTGTACTATACTCTTCTTTTCTTAATAGAATTAGTCTTTATTCAGAAAAAAAAAAATAAAAAAAAAAATATATATATATATATATATATATATATAATTTTAATTTATATATATATATATTATAAAATTATAATTATATAAAATTTATATATACTTTTTTGAGACCCACTTTTCCTTTTATATGTAACTATATAAGGCTTATATAGTATCCTTTTTTATAATTATAATAATATTTTTTTCTCAGAAAATTTGGATGAAATGTGACTCTTGGTACGGTCACAATCTTTAGATTTGAACGATTAAAATTATTTAGATCACACTTTTTTTCTCCAATGTTATCAAAATATCTTTTACTTTTAAAATACCATAGGCTATTACCATGGGTTGTTTTTAAAAACTCTGTTAAAATGTTCTCCATGTAAAAAGTAAAATGTATTTCTTTTGTTTTTTGTTTTTCTTTTAACTTTTTAAAATACCATAGGCAATTACCATGGGTTGTTTTTAAAACCACGGGCTTCTCTACGTAAAAAGTTTTAAATATACTTGGTATGAGATTTTGTATCCATTTTGTTTTTTCTTTTACTTTTATATTTTTTTTGGTTAAATTTTTTTTTTTTTTTATGGCCAAAGGCCTAGAAAAACGGAGAAAAGGAAAAACTCTCAAATATTGAGCAAAATGCTTCAATTATACAACAACAAGGTTGACAAATTTCGATAGTCAAAGACTTGGACAAGAGAATGAGCTTTGTGCACCGGTTAAGCAACCTAGAGGCCCGAACTGCTCTGATACCAAATGAAGCGAACAAAGTTTCTTCTAAAAATTAATTACTCCAAAAGACATGGAATATAAAATTATCCATTGAGGATAGAAATATTATTATTAAATATGAATAAGAATAAGAATGATAATGAACTACAATGAGAACGAGAGGCTTGCTTATATACCACGTAAGTGTCTCTTCATGAAGAGTCATGTCTTATTAGACATGCCTCTTCAGCCTAATTACTAGCTTAACTAATTATTATTTATGATTTATCTTTATTATTTATATTTATATTATTTATATATATTTTATTCATTCCATTGCCTCCTTCCTCAAAGAGCTTTGTCCTCAAATCTTGTCAATGAAAAAGGCTTGATCTCTTTTTCGGCTTCGAAAGTCTTTCTGTCTTGGAACAATCATCTTCGTTGATACAAGCTAATATGATCTTCTAAGTGACAAACAAAATTGTCGCACCAAGAAGGGATCAGACTATCCGAGATTAATCTTCTGTATAGCATTCTGATCACTGGAATTTTGTAACGACTTGTCCTCGTAGCACTGGGTTGAGGTTACATTACTCTTTTTTGGAACATTAGTTTGATGCTTCGGTTCTGACTGGTTCAAATATGTAGCATGGTTGATTCGTCTGTTCTCATGATTCAGATGCCGATATGGAACCTTTTTTGTTTGATTTTTCCTTACTGGGCATGTGCCAATTTTTATATTTTCTTCTGGCGAAGATGTTGTTGAGTTGGTTATGAAACATTCACTAGGGATGTCCATTGTTTGAACTGCAACATTCAAGCGCGTGTTTTCTTCAACTTGCTTGTCTTCTTCCTGAGTTGTGACATTCACTGAATTGATATTTGTTGTTTTGTCATCAACTTGAATTTCTACATTTGATGCTTCCTTCCTGATAAGTTGTTGTACCTGTCTTTCTAATGATTCCTTATTCTTCTCAAGTTTCTTAATTTGTGTCAGCAATTTTTCACTATGGTTTTTAAGTCGAGAAACTTCTTCATTTTTGTCAACAACGATTTTATTAATTTCGTTTTGCATATTTTGTAATACTTTTTTACCTTCTTGAGAAATTACTTTTGAAATCTCTGAGATATCTTCTGGCGTTACTAAGTTTGGTTCCAGTGTAAAATCTTGGAGCGTTATTTTCTTCTTCTTGTAAGAAAATGTCAAAAACTTCTTTTTTTTTGTATTTAGAATAAAGGAACCTAGAGTTTCCATCCAAGGTAACCCCAAAACAATGTCACTATCAATGTCACTATCGTAAAAACGTAAGGTTTTCACAGTGAATTTTGAGGTAAAAGTATAATCTCCAATATTTAGGTGTAAATTGCTTATATCATATTGTTCGCCACAAATATTTGTTTCAACTATATTTGATTCAGGAATCACCAATTGGTTAGCACATTTAGGACTAACATAATTACTTCTTTCAATAGGACAGATAGAGATTATGATGTCTCTTCCTGCAAGCGATCCTTTGATTTGAAATAATGTAGCAACATATTTACCAAAGGTTTCAAGAAACCTTTCATTACTAGTCTCCATTTTACTCTTTAAATATTAAATACCTTTTTAAATCACTCCTTTTTTTATAATAATTTTTTTTTTTAAACGTTTTTTATTTTATATATTCTCTTAATTTATAAAATATATTTTCACTTTTCTCTTATAAGAATTATATATATATATATATATATATATATATATATATATATATATATATATATATATATCAAATATTCTCTTCTTCTTCCTCTTCTATTTTTCACTCTTTTAATAAAAAAATTTATATAATAATAATATTTTTTTTATATAATTATAAATTATATATATTATATAATTTTAATTTATATATATTATAAAATTATATTTATATAAAATTTATATATAATGAGACCTACTTTTCCTTTTATATGTAACGATATAAGGCTTATATAGTATCATTTTTTATGATTATAATAATATTTTTTTCTCAGAAAATTTGGATGAGACGTGACTCTTGGTACGGTCACAATCTTTAGATTTGAACAATTAAAATTATTTAGATCACACCTTTTTTCTCCAATGTTATCAAAATATCTTTTACTTTTAAAATACCATGGGCTATTACCATAGGTTGTTTTTAAAACCTCCTGTAAAAGTAGTATTTACTTTTCACATAAGTGCTTTTGTATCTTTGTTTTTTCTTTAACTTTTAAAATACCATGGGCTATTACCATGGGTTGTTTTTAAAAACTCCATTAAAATGTTCTCCACGTAAAAAGTAAAATGTATTCCTTTTGTTTTTTGTTTTTCTTTTAACTTTTTAAAATATCATAGGCAATTACCATGGGTTGTTTTTAAAACCACGGGCTTCTCTACGTAAAAAGTTTTAAATATACTTGGTATGAGATTTTGTATCCTTTTTGTTTTTTCTTTTACTTTTATATTTTTTTTGGGTTAATTATTATTATTATTTTATTTTATTTATTTTATTATTATTATTATTATTATTATTTTTTTTTTATGGCCAAAGGCCTAGAAAAATGGAGAAAAGGAGAAACTCTCAAATATTGAGCAAAATGCTTCAATTATACGACAACAAGGTTGACAAATTTCAATAGTCAAAGACTTAGACAAGAGAATGAGCTTTGTGCACCGGTTAATCAACCTAGAGGACCGAACTGCTCTGATACCAAATGAAGCGAACAAAGTTCCTTCTAAAAATTAATTACTCCAAAAGACATGGAATATAAAATTATCCATTGAGGATATAAATATTATATTAAATATGAATAAGAATAAGAATGATAATGAATTACAATGAGAACTAGAGGCTTGCTTATATACCACGTAAGTGTCTCTTCATGAAGAGTCATGTCTTATTAGACATGCCTCTTCAGCCTAATTACTAGCTTAACTAATTATTATTTATGATTTATCTTTATTATTTATATTTATATTATTTATATATATTTTATTCGTTACACCAAGAATTGGCGGAATGGAAGAAATGTGTGGCTAGAGCGAGGAGGATAATTTTGGAGGGAGTTCGAGACCACGTTGTCTCAAGCCTCCGTGGGAAGGAGATACCGTTTTCAATGTGGAAAACATTGAAGGATCTATATCAGAACAACAATGATCAGAGGAAGTTGGTGCTGAAAGACAAGCTTCGGAATATCAAGTATGAAAAGGGCGACACGATCTCTACATATCTGAACAAGCTCACCACCTGCAGGGATGAGCTTGGAAGTGTAGGAATCACGACAGCCGATGATGACATGGTGAGTCTTGCTCTCCTCGGTCTTCCTAAGAGCTGGCATAGCTATCAAGACTTAGTAAATGGAAGAGAGAAACTGCTAGATTGGGAAAAACTATGGTCAGATTTGGTGCAGGAGGAGATCAAGGGAAGCACCAGAGATGGTTCTTCACCCAAGGAGGATGAAGAAAATTTCGCCTTAGCGAGTAAGGCAAGGAAAGGGAAGGAGAAGGATTCTCATCCCAAATCGAGTTTTTCTCAAGGTGGGAAGAAGATTGACAAATCTAAAGTGAGATGCTTTAATTGTCATGAGGTGTGCCATTATGCAACTAATTGTCCATTGAAGAAATCCAAGAAGGGATCCTCGGAAGGATCTGACGGTGAGGCATTGGCCTCTCAAATCAAATTGGATTTTACCCTCATCGCATGCATGGTTTCATCGATGATGGGTTGTGGTTGGTTTCTTGACAGTGGAGCCTCATTCCACATGACCGACAATAAGAGTTTGTTCAGTACCTTGGAGGAGAAAGACCTCCAGATGTGCATAGAGATGGGTAATGATGAAAAGTATAGTGTTTCAGGAGTAGGCATGGTTGCTTTTCAGAGGGAGCATGGAGCTCGCATCACCTTGACAGATGTGAAGTATGTGCCTGGATTGAAGAAGAACTTGGTATCGATTGTGATGTTGGAGGACAAAGGCTATGATGTAGTCTTCAGTAAGAGAAAGGTTTTCCTTATACACATCACCATAAGACAGGTGAAGCAGATCGGTTCACGAGTCAAGAACCTGTATGCTCTTGAGGTTCAAGGTGCATGCAAAGCCTTGAGGAGCAAGGAAAATGTTGGAGACTTGGTGGTTGAGAGGGAGAGTACATTACCTCTCAACATGCAACGCCAGAAGAAGTCTCAAACAATTGTGGAGGAGCCACAATTGGTGAAGTAGCTTCAGGAGGTTGTGGAGCAGCCACAACTGGAGAATCTGAGAGGAGACCGAGTGGAGGCATCCACTCATGCAAAGACCTCCAGTAGGGGGAAATATCGAGCCAAGTGGGTAGAGGGATCACATGCATCCATACCTCTTGGTGTGAGGTGGGGCGATATGAAGTGATAGTCTCAAGAAGGCTGAAATAGGGGCAGGATCCTTGAGGTACCCAACCTCTTTGATTAGACCTTACTATGAGAGCCCCGACGACTAGTAGTAGGACTGGCTAAGTTGGTAGAGACACATGCAGATGGAGCGGCAAAGGAAGCTTCAACATCAGTGGGTGTTTCTAGCCCAACAAGGAGGTCATTTTGGAGATCAGTTACTTACTTCTCAGTAACTGAGTTGCAGTGCAGCAATGGGCAGCATGATGCAACATGATGAGAGGAGGTGCAACATGGATGCAGTGTTGGGATATAGGACTAGCAGCATCACAGATGCAGCAGGAGGAATCAGTGTGATTGATGCAGTCAGAGATCAAAGTGACAGAGGCTAGAGCAGTCAGATACTGAAGAGCACAGAGGTGCAGAGTTTTCAGTCGACAGAGGCAATAGCAGTCAGAGACTTTGATGACAGAGGCATCATTCTGATTCAGGTTGGATATTTTTTGTTTCTGGAGTTGCTGGGGCAACAACACTTGAGGGAAGTGTTGCATGCAGAAAATTCCAAAGGTTCAAAATCGGGTTCGAGTTGAATGCCTTTCTTGTTGAGAGGGAGTGTTGAAAATAGCAACAAGAAATGCTAAAAATAGAAGTGATAAAAATAGCATTCCTATAAATAGCATTTCGGGATACATTCCAATTTTAATTAGTCCCTAAATTAAAATTTGAATTTGAGCTCAATAGCTGTTTGTAAAATAATTAATTAATTCATCTTGAGTTAATTAGTTAGAGAAAATCAAACATGAAGTCTATGTGAAGACATGTAACAATTATCCCTTTGATTGAGGAAGTTATCCCTTAATTAAGGAGATCAGGATGATTTGTACTTTGAGTTGTAATTAGTTAGCTCAGTTAACTGAGTTAAGTCCATTTAGATTAGTTCCAACAGTTTGTTGAACTAATTATGAGTTCAATTAGTCAATGCATGCATGCATGCAACTAGTGTGCTTTAGATAACTGAATATTCTCTCATAAATAACTCATGCATGTCAGTTCAGATAGAGACTCAGTTGAGATCAAAGGATGGGACAGTGTACTATCAGTTACAGGAATACTTCTTTGAGGATATCTCTTGCATGAAGAAGGAATTATCTCCTTCAGGATTGTGCAGTTATTTCAGAGGTCAGTGTTGTGTGTGAGGTGAGAATCACATAGGTTGCAACTGGAGGACCCAAGAGAAACTACGCAAGGAAATAGGAGGCTTGGAGGACTGAAGGAAGGCATATGCGTTGTCTATTTTGTCCATGAGCAACATTGAGGGATTGTACTAAGAGCTGGATAGCTTGTGAGCTAAAGCTTTGTGTAATCTGGAGATATTTCCACTTGTATGATAATACAGAGATCAAGGTTTGTTTGTAGAAGTAGATCAAGTATTTTCCTTTAGTGTATTGCATTATCAGGTGATCTATGGTGAAATTTCTACATAATTTCCTGCCACGTGTCAAGCCAACTTTTTATAAAAAGGGCACTGGGGCCCATTTTGTCAGTATTATGTCCTATTCAGCTATTTGAGTCAGTTTTTGTGCACTATGAACCCAATTTGTCCATTTTTTTGTAGAAATTCCCACTGTAGATCACCTGGTAAGGCAATGTACTAAAGCAAAACACTTGATATACTTCTACAACCAATTTAGCGGAAGCTTAATCGAACATGAGCAACATCAAGCATGAACAAATATAGCTGAGAATGAGAAGTAATCAACCATAACACAGAATATATATCACTGGGGAAAGCACCAGCCTAAAACCCCAACTCTGTATTATCATACAAGTGGAAATCTTGTTCAAGTTACAAAAAGAATCAGCTCTCAAGCTATCCTGCTCTCTCTGCAATCAAACAATACAGCTCACAGACTCAATAGGCATAGAATATGTCTTCCTCAAGCCCTCCAAGCCTCCTATTTCCTTGCGCAGTTTTGATTGGGGTCCAATGATATCACATGTGTGAATTGGCCTCATCACACTCACTGTAACCTTAGGTCCAATTGCGATCCTCAAGGAATAATATTCCTTCTGCATGCAATGAATATTCACCAAGGAATATCCTAGCAACTGATAGTACATTGTCCCTCCATCTGATCTCAACTGGGTCTCTGACTGAACTGACATGCATGAGTTATCCATGAGTGAATACTCAGTTATTTGAAATACAATACTTACATGCATGCACGCATTAACTAACTGAACTCTCATTAATTTAACAAACTGTTAAATTAATCTAACTAGACTTGACTAAGTTAAACTAAGTCAACTAATTACAACTCATCCTTATCTCTTTAACTGAAGGTTAAATTCCTCAATTAATGGGGAAATTGTTGCATGTCCCCACATAGACTTCAAGTTTGATTTTCCTTAACTAATTAACTCAAGATGAATTAATTAATTAATTTCCAAACTGCTATTGATATCAATTCGAATTTTACTTCCTATGTTTAGTCGAGGGACTGACTAAAATAAGAAGGGATCCCGAAATGTTATTTTTTAGCACTTTCACTTTTCACCCATTGTTGCTAAGATCTCCAATGGCTGAACTGATATTTATAGCCCGACTATTTATAGTAGTGCTATTTTTAGCATTTTCTATTTTTAGCATTTCTTGTTGCAAATCTCAACATTTTTTACCGCTCCAAGCGTAAATTTGTGATTCTAAACTGCTAATTCACCTCATCTTTATAGATTTAACTTACTAAAACCCCAGCTTGAGCTGAATTTCGACAAATTCAAATTTTGAAAGAAACCCTAGCCTCATTCGCACAAGGAGCGCTCTTTTTCTCAATAAAATCCAATTTCCACACAAATTAAGCTACCATTTCACAAAATTAGTCCATCCACAGCCTCAAAAACCCCAAAATTTTCCAAATTCAAGCTCTAATTTCTCAAAACCCTTAATTTGACATTTGCGTGCTCTAATCAACCAAACTTAACAAATTGAAATAAGTTTCCCTCCACCTCATTGGCCAATCTCCTTTAGCCACGTGGCCCAACACATTGGCTAGTTAGTGACACTTGAAAATCTCAGTATGGCCCTTTTCATTCACTTCATTATGTAGAAATTTTGAATAATATGACACTTATTCATAGAGATTATCCCGATTATACACTATTGCGTAATACATGCATAATACATAACCTCCTCTATGTTGATCATCAATTTAGCAGCATTAAAAACAACGAAACATCAATCGCATGTGCACATTAACACAATATGTAACCCAGGGAAAGCATACAGCTGAAAACCCCACACTATCTGTATATTATAATGATTGAGAACATGTAACAATACATAGTACAAAACTCCTCACAAGTACTCAGTACTATCTCTACCTGTTACACACAAAACTAGCTTAGATCTGAATCAATCACAGGTTCAAATCTCCTCCACTGCTTTGCCTACCTCCACTGCGCAATCCTGCATGAGAATAGATGAGAATGGATGAAGCAAACTCGTATTTCCTTGGCTGAACCACACAATCCTCATTGGCACTACTCAATCCATGCATGTGCAAAATCTCATGAACAACTATAGTCACAACTGACAGTTGTCTTTCCCTTTCACTCACCTCTAACACCTGTCTCCACTGAACTGTCCATGCACTGAGTTAACTGATGTATTATTTAGTTGCTTTATGAGTTAATAATTAGTAAATTAATTAATAATTAATTCACATCACTCATCACTAGTGTATTCTGCAGTTGGACTAAATATAACTAGTTCAACCAAGTCAAACTGAACACAACTCCATCAACTCCTCAATCAACTCCACCAAACTCAATCACTTGACTTCTAACTGAAGTCCATCATGCAATAGCTCAACTGACCCATAAGAAAAGCGTATTTCCTTCTGACAGCTGCATGTGCCACATCCGTAGCTCGAACTGAAGTGCTCCAAGAGGATAAGATAATGTTTATAGTCCAAATATTATTAAGAGCTAATAATATTCGACTTGTCCTATTTTTAGCATGGCAGTCTAAAAATAGACTCCACCCATATGTCTAAAAATAGACTTTGCGCCAAAAATAGCCTGCGGGCCCACTTAGTGAAGGCGACTTCTTTTCACTAAGCTCCATCATCTTGTTGCATTTTCAACACATTAGTCCAACCAATTCCCCTCAGTAAATCCTACTTTTTCAATGGCCTCCTCATCCACAACGAGCTCTTCTGATGTTCCAGTGGTTGAGAAAACCAAATACCCTGATTTTTATGATTAGGATGTCAATGTCCAGGATCCTATCATAACAACCTACAACATAAGAAAGGATATCTTATTGGTGCAAAGTACCTATGATATAATAGGGGACCACATTAATTTATCTAAGTCAAACTTGGTCCTAGAGGTGGTCCCACAAGTGTACCATTTCCCAAAAATGGTATCATGGCGTGCTAACCAATATTTTCTAGATCAAAGAGTTATTATCTCTTCTCAATTAGATAAGTAAGTAATGAAAGTAACACCAAAATCCATTGTAGATAGGCTCTCATTTCCAGACATAATAGGTATGCATGAGCTCCAAGAAGGCCAACGGAGAAGAAGTGGAAGGAGATGAAGAAGATGAGGAATATGATGAAGAGATACAGTTGCAAGCACTAGTTTTCTATAATAACTAGCTGGAAGCCTAGTCAAAGAAAGATTTTACTCTTGAACATCTTCCCTCTGTTATGTCATCATCTGAAGCAATGGAGTCAAGCAAGGTTTCCAAGACTGTACAAGTGTCACTGGTGTAACAATTTCAAGAAATAGCTAAGTAAGTAGCCAAAGAAAGAAAAAGAGACACAAGGATAGCAAAAAATCAACCACTTCCCTGAAAGCAGGTCAAGAGTGCATTGAACCATGAAATGGGAATTTTCAAGTTGGCAGTGTTGCAATCCAAGGTAGATATAATCCAGTATATGGAGGACTATGAAGTTCATTAGATGTCCTTGTTGGTTGATCATATCCCATCCACTAGGCATCATGGAACTAGATATGCAAGTGAATCATATGATGCATAGGAAACTGCATTAAACCAATGCCACAACTAGGAAGTTTCAGGAGTTTTACAACAAGGTGAGCATCTAGTTGAAGTATGAAAGGATGGTATGTAGATCGATGAAAATGAAGATAAAAACTTGGAGGATAAAATCACCCACTTGGCTACGTATCCTCATGATTTTAAGAAGTATAAAACCATGTTGGAGGATAAGGATAGGGAGATAGCCTCCATGAAAAAGAAATTCAAGATCCCAAATGCATGCCCCGTGCAAATTGATGAGTTGGTAGAGGTGAAGAAAGAGAACTAAGAACTAAAGAAAAACTTGCATGATGTGCTAATCAAGAATAAATAATACAAAGACCAAGTTGTGCTACTGGAGGCACAAGTCCAAGGGATGAGGGAAAATAAAGGTGAGACTTCTTATTCCCACCAAACCCCTGATTTTCTAGCTAGGCAAGATGAATCTATGACGATGTCGAAGGATACTAAGAAATTGTAAGTGCTACTCTCCAATCAGGACGAGGAGTTGAAGAAAGAGGAAGAGGATGTAGAACTCACAAAAATAGAAATATATTGGGTGCAAGAAGATGGTTAGAAGATTGAAGCTAAACTGGAGGTATTTAGAAGGAAACACCCAAGCAAGCCCAATTTTAAGGTTGGAAGATGAATCATATGGGAAAAAATAATGTAGATAGTGGACAAGAACTAGGATCATATGGAGCCGATTCAAGAAAAGACAGACATTGTTAGAAGGGCCCATAGAGAGATGAATTCCATAAAGAATACTACTGGTGATTCCCCTATCGAGGCCGAGGTGATAATAAATTTATTGAATCACATGTCCACGAAAGATGTCACCAAAGAAATTATTGATAGATCCAGGATGGTATATTGGCCAATCAGATGAAAAGAAAGTAAAAAATCATAACATTGGTGGAGAAGAAAGCAGGGGAATTGATAAAGGAAGTACATGAATTTAAGGATAAATGTGAGATGTTGTATAAGAGGCATTTCCCAACATTATTTGATGGTAATGGATATTTATATTCCAAGGAGTCTCTCATGAAGTTCCTGATTGAAATTAGAAATGACCAGAAAGGCTTTGGGGAAGAGGACCACGCTCTAGAAGGAAAATACAATGTAAACTAATATGGAGATCATTTTGAAGTCTTTTTCAATCTAAAGAACCTCTTCAAAGAACAAGGAAAAGTGGATCATGATGCAGTCACAGATTTAGATGGATCCATCTTGGATGCACATGCATGTGATGTTCCTTTCAGCAAGGAGTGGAAATGTTTGATGGATCTATACAAATTGGACACTCAAAGGGAAACTTTATAGTCCTATGTTGGAGGAGAAATGCCACAGGTGTCTCTGGTAGAAGCAGGATCCAATTCCAAGCCACCCCAACAACTACAAGAACAACCACCACCATAGGTGCCATCTCAACAAAGGTGACCCCCACTAGCGACCCAGCCAAGGTGATACACAACATTGCAACCAACGCATGAGCAAGAGAGAGAAGGAAGCCCAACTTATGGGCAAGAGAGAGAAATAAACCCACTACAACCAAGGTAGATGGGACCCACTTTACAACTCGCACATTTCTGGAAACTAGTGGTTACTAAATACCACTAATGGTTTAGGGTTAGGGTGTTGGGTCTTGAGAGCCTATATAGAGGCCTCATTTTGATGTAAATATGGAGGGAGAAATTCTAATGTTGGAAACCCTGTCATTTTTTTTCTAGAATTGTTAGGATAATTTGAAGCTGTTATAAGGGAGTAATTTTGAAGCATTTCTTGGGGCTCCAAATGCTTCATTTTCATGTAATTCTGAAAACCAACCTTGCAATTTGATTTTTTCTCAATATTAATACAATTGTAGAAGTTTTCACGGCAGATCATGTTGCAAATCCGATATTTGTATAAAATTCAAGTGTAATTGTGTGAATTGAAGATAAATCTAAATTTGTAAGATTGTTTTATTTAATTTTGTGAAATTTATCAAGATTATGAAGAGTGCCATTTTTATTTGGCAAACTTTGACATGGACTGCAATAAAAATGCATAAATTCTAATCATTGTGCTTCTTGTAGTTGAATTCTTAATCACTCAGTGGTTCATTTGATATCAATAGGCTAAGAATGAATTCTTAATTGTTCATCTTGGTTTGCTGAAATATTTTCTCCATACTTTCTTTTACACATTAAAACCTTCATAGTTCTTATGTCAAACCCAAGTATACGAATGCTATAACCTGAAAACATGTGGAAATTATACCAAACAACACACTTATAAATTGTTGAGACTTTCTTACTTGAATTTTCAAAAGAAACAAAGATTGTAAAATATAAATTAAAAACTGGATTTGTCTAGCTGAAATCTGCTCTTCATATCTTCTATTTTATTGCTAAAAATTTACGTTAAAACTAAGGTGCATGGATGCTCAGACTTGAAAATACACAAAAAAATACTCTACAGAATTAAAAGTAAACTTTGCACTTTATTGTACAAATTTCCCACCAGGAAAAAAATCATTAAAAACAGAAAATTAAAATCAAAATTAGAATATCCCAAGCTTTTCATTATAACATAACATAGCGTGACTCTAAGGCCCCAACATCTCGTGGCATCATTTCCGAGGTGGCTTGGAACTGGAGTCTACTTCTGCTAGAGATACCTGTGGCATTGCTCCTCCAACATAGGACTGTACATGTCCCTTTGAGTGGCCAATTTGTATAGATCATCAAACCTTTCCATTGCTTGCCAAAAGGAACATCACATGCTTCCATCCATATTTGTGACCACGTCATGATTTACTCTGCCTTGTTCTTTGAAGAGGTTATTTAGAATGAACAAGACTTCAAAATGATCTTTATTTTGTTGTTTGTATGTGTACATAAAACATTAGGATTGAAAACTAGAAGTGTTAGGTTCAGGTGCAGGTTACTCTAGGTGTGCCTCCACATAGAAGCCAAAGTTATGCGTTGACCTAATAAGACATATAGGGACATGTAATATGAAAATAGGCTAAATGGGCTCATGAGGTGTGGTTGTGGTCTTCATGGTAAGGATGAAAACGATCACAAAGATCATAAATGCAGAACTTAGGAGGAATTATGACTTACGTCCCAAAGCAAGTAGGCTAGTCAGGGAAGAGAATTAGACCAAAACTTTTGTGCCTTTACTTGATTCAGAACCAGCCCCTGATGCAATTACACTACCTCTTGAAAATTTGAAGAAAAGATAAGGGCCTCCACATCGGAAGGGGAAGAAAATTCAAGGCATTAATCCATATCTGAGTCGGGAAATGAAAAAATCATAAGATCCTGTGCCTTCTCAACCACGAATTCAACTAGTCAAAGAAGTTGAAAGAAACACAAACTTGCTATTCAATATGGAACAAGAACTAAGAAATATAAAGGTCCCAATACCTCTATTAGAATTGGCCCATTGTTGGAAAGGTAAATCCCCTCTGCGGACAGAGGCGATCCCACTAGCCTATCACAGAACTAGCCACAAACAAACCACGCTGCTACGCAAGTTCCTAGTTATGCATCAAAGGTGAATCAAGAAGACTAACCTGGAGTCCAACGCTATGATTGAAGCAGAGTTGATATCCTCGCTCCCTTGCTCCAACAGATCGTAAACGAACACCTGCACATGCAAAGGAAGAGACAAATACCAACATAGAAACTACCAAGGCACAACTATATTTCAGTCAGAAAGGAAATAAATCGACATATCACCATGACAGATAATGAGATTGGAACTATAATAACAGTCGCTCATGAATTAATAAACAGGAAAAGTTACAACCATTGTTCTGACGTCGACCCTTCTCCTGGCTGGGTGAGTAACTATATGTGTCTTGACATGCATCTCCTCTCCGGCAGCATAACCTCTCTAGCACTCATTAGCATTCTCTCCATGACCAATAATCATCACTACTATAACTCAATCACCAAATCACTAGCATAACACTAACACCAACACTCTCTATCTCCCTAGCACTTTAGCACTAGCTTGTCCAATGCATAATGACAAGCTTATATAGATGGAGAAGGGAGGAGGATGCGATGAACCGGGACACCTTTCACAGAATTAGCAAAAGCCATAAAGATGGATAAAGCTCGACAAAAAACTGATTTTCTATCCTCAGAAAAGCTCCATGTAATGAAGGAAACAACAGTCGGACGTGCATTAAGGCAAAAAGCACGACTAAATTTGGTTGGCGCGATTGTTGCTCTAAGATAGAGCGCCAATGGTCGCGCCCTCTTTTGAGGATCTCCATCATTGGCGCGGGTAGGATATGGTGGACTTGCGCCAATGGAAAAAGAGCACTTTTTAGGGATGATCTGCAGAAGGTGTCTTCAGGGAACATGGAGTACATACTCAGGGGAACATAATGCAAGTGTTTTTAGCCCTTGTCACTTCTTATAACTCCCGGAATGAGTCCTCCAAGGTACGACAAGAGGAGTAACAGGGATGGTGACAAATTACTGTGTAACAGATGCCCCCTAAAGCATGAGGTCCGAGAGGTGGAGAGGGGTGAAATGCTTTACCAGAACGCACATAAGAGCACACAAGAGCACATATAGTTACTGCCGCCGAGGAGCTGTATGACTGATAGTTCAATTACATGATGTACGTGGCATGGTCGCAGCCATCCATAAGAGAGTACATAAATAATCTGGATCCATAGTATGGACGCAGCCATCTGGTTAGGATCAATGAACTGACTCAGGTATGGTCGCAGCCATCCAGTGAATGAGTCAAGTACCAAGAATCACGCCTGGATTACAACAGACACAATCCAGGGTCTTGCGCTCCATCTTGATCCGAACAAGAGTACAAGTCCAAGCATGTGAATATATGAACTGAAGTCGAACATGCATGAACATCGCTTGATTACCAGTCAATAATGGAAACTGTTAACAGACGCGAGAGGTACCACCAATAATGACAATGGCCCTCAAGGTACTAAAGGTACAATCTACGGCGTGTGAATTAATGAGCTGAAGTCGAACACCCATAGAATCATTCGATCGGAGGCCAATGATGAAAACCTCACGCTGAACACGAAGAACCTGCCATTGAGGCATGCAGGCTCCAAGGCACCGGAAGGGAGTCTCTAGGTCAACTTCCTGGATAATGAGCTGAAGTCGACAGGGAGTGACCTTGATCGAAGGTGGGCCATAATGTTTCCCACATCATCGACACGAGACAGAGAGATAATGTCGTGAATCAAGATTGTGCGAACTATCAGAGGGAGGTTGTTTATTTGCAGAGGTCAACTTCTCTTGAACATATCGGCGGCACATTAACGGAATTGGCAATATTTGACATCAATGTATCAAAGGTCATTATGACAAGGCAATGAGTGAATGAGAGGTCAAATAGGGTACCCAAATCCATGGAAGCAAGTGAAAGATATGAGATGAAATATCCCCACCCTGGACACGAAAGCAAAAAGTGCCATGTTCAAGAGCGACATACTGCCGTTACGGTAATAATTATAGTTCAAAATTTTTTATTTTCCCCCACCATTTCTGGCGAGTACCCCAGTTATTTTTAACAAGCTTGACGGGGATAGCATATGCTTGTGTTGTGACAAAATCCGATGTCATTAAGTTTTAACGAGTCTGACAAAGGAAGAACTCAACGTCTTTTCTTGTTTAGAGAGTTTGAAAAGACAGCAGAAAAGGAAACTCCAGGGATGTCCTTTTTCGTAAAGTTGTGTCTCTCGGGCCCGAAAAAGTATAAAATAATACCCGAAAGAACCGCCCGATCATTACGATCGAGGAGTACTTTTCATGATTAGTGACTTTGACCTGAAAAAGTAAAAAAGCGGTCAAAACCACGTCGTTTCGTAACCACTAACGAGTTTGAAACGACAAAAACCCGGTAATCTTTTTATGTTTTAACGGTCGACAAAAAGAACTTAAAACGACCGCCCCTTATCACCATTTAACGAGTCAAGAGGAGGGACTCGGCAATCTTTTCCTCTTTAAATGGTCAGAAAAGAGCTGAAAGCGGACCTCCATTTTTATTTTCTTTAATGAGTCAAAAAGGGAAAAATACTCGGCAATCTTTTCACATTTTAAGAGTCAGAAAAGAGCGTAAAGGCGACTCGTCCTGAAGGAACGAGTGGTATAAGGGATAGCAATTGGTTCCGGTAATGGTGGAACTTTACTTGAAACACGTAAAGGTTAAGAGGCTGGCTAACAAGACCACTCATCGTTGCGGTTCCTCAGGAAAGGAGAAACAACCAAGTGAAAGCATATGATCGGCAAAAAAGATGGTAGCGATGGAATGAAACAACCAGGGCTCATCTAGCAGAATTTTAGCGGATAAAAGGCAATCACGGGATGTAAATGAGTTCATTTTTACACAAGCTTGAACCATGAAGAACTTTGCTTGGATTCGGTTTCATTTTTACACAAGCTTGAAACGAAAAACTATGCTTGTTAAAAAAAAAATTCGTTGCATGCCCCCAGCATGATTATACCAATCGAGGTACATGCCCCCCAAGCTTCATGGCATTCACGGAGTGGATGGAATGAAGGTTTACTTGGAAAGACTCGATTGGAGGATGCCCCCGGGCTTCAGTCACGCGCCCGGGTGAGCTGCCGTCATCAGAATGACGGGGTGGGTGCTGGGGCATTTCCTGTGGAAATAAGACCATTTAGGAATGGCAGATGGCTATATGTGAAGTGCGAACCGGGGAATGAAAGTTGGTCTACGACTTTGATCGTTCTTCCTTCATGCGAAAAACACATCACTCTGAAGAGTGAGGACACAATAGCACGTATGCGATAAATATAGTCTCGTCCAAGGAGTAAATTGTAATCTAACGGACCTTGGACTACCATGAGACCCATTTGGATGGTCTTCCCTTCTAACGTGATAGGTACATTGGGAAGAATTCCTAAAGGTCGAGTGATTTCTCGATGGAAACCTACAAGGCTTCTCATCTCAGGCAGGAGCAGTGGGGAACCAAGTGCTTCCCAAGCTGTTGAAGAAAGGATACTCACAGGAGATCCTTCATCAATAATTGTACCAGCCATAACCATGCGATAGACTTGAACTATAATTCGAAATGGTATGGAGGCTGGTAACCGAGGATTGACTAGTTGATCCCAATTAAAGGAAATAACTAGGTTGCTCGGAGGTGGGACTGGATAGACAGCCGGATATGCCTCTAATGGACTTTCTTCCTGTTGTGAAGAAATGAGAGGGATGCTCAGTTGATCATTAACGTCTACGTCAATGAATAGAATTTGGATGGTGGGTTCGTCATTCTTGGCAGTGATAACATCATCTGAGGAGGTAACTTCTGAAGGTGAAACTGGGTCACTTGTAATCCGGACCGTTTGACTGTTGTCTGGTTTGGATTCAGATGTAGGATCATCTAGGGGTGGAAGTTCTGAAAGCAAAACCGGGTCACTTGTAAGCCGGACCGTTTGACTTTCGTCTGGTTTAGATTCAGATGTAAGAGCAGCTAAAGATGGAACTTCTGTAGGCAAAACTGGGTCACTTGTAAGCTGGACCTTTTGAAAGACCGGGTTACTTGTAAGCTGGAACTGTGGACTTTCGGTTGGTTTGGACTCAGGGGGTTCATCTTTGATGATCAAGTAGTGCGTAGATGATGAATATAAATCACTTGTTCCGACCAGGGACTGGTCTGGAGCAGGCGGAGCACAGGTAGGTTCAGGAAGGGAAAGTTGGACCAAAGAGGAATCATGTCTGATCACTTGGTTAGTGGAGAGACACTCTGCAGGTGTAACAAGACGCTGATATCCAGTGGGTAGTTGGGGTAAGGAATCCGACAGACTTGCCAAAAGACGGGAAGCTTCATCCATAAGTGGACAAAGGCGAAGGAGATGATTACCTTCACAAAGTCGACAAGGGAAACGAACCTTCCCTTTTATGTTACCAACTAGTAAGGTGTCGTCAATTTGCGACAGCAAGGGGCGAGTCGGGTCACGGGACCATATATCTAGGATCCTGGGAATGCCAGGACAATCAGAAAGAAAATGGTCCCCTTTGCATAATCGACAAGGAGACCGAAGCTTCCGCGGAGGAGTAGAAGATGGTTCCATTTCTGATAGTTTCGTGGTAGATACGACCTTTCCCTTAGGAGACTTCTTCTTTTTGGTCTTCTTCTTCTTCTTCTTAGCCACCTGGTTAGTGAAATCCAAGGTTTCACCAGGCGAAGTAGAAGATGAGGACGCAGCAATAGGCGAAGAAGGGAAGGGGTCCACCTTAGGATCAACATGGTGTTGTTCGGGTGGAGGAGGTGGTGGTGGGACAGGAATCATCACACTTGAGACCACCGAGTTTGAAAACAACCATACGGGTAAACCAATGGTCAATCCAGGCAAAGACAATGTTGCGATATACTGAACACCAACATTTCCAACAGAAGGAAATGGGCGAGGGTACCCATCAGGAGGAACACCTTGGCCGGTGGGCACCGGAAAGGCTGCCATTGAACGAGGAATAACCCTACTCAAGCTAACGCAAACAAAATCTAATTGGGTAGATGTTATCGTGGCCAATAATTTTTAAGACACTGAACTTAACCTTTTCATTTTTTAAGAGTCGAGAAAAGGGTAAAAGATGACTCTAGTCTCCTTCGAATATTTAATGAGCACGAAGTGACAAGACGCTCATAGGCACCTTTTCGTTTAGGGAGTCCGAAAAGGATCAAAAGTGACTGCTCTGGAATTCTAGGTAGAGGGTGTGCCAAACTTTTCGCAAAACCACAGAATACTTTTTAGGGTACGGGTGGTCGATCTTCGTGAATGCTGTGTTCACTGCATTGCGAATCGTAGGGCGGCTGACACGGCTTCCTATGGATAAAGGCTTTATTCCTATAGGGGTCTCCCAATATATACTCGACGGTACGTGGGAGCACAGTCCGTATTGGCAGCTACCGTTTCACCGTGGAGGAATCACCCAACCACTCGACGATAAACTACCAGGTTTAACGACGCCGGAACACGTCTCTAACCTAGACCTCTAGAGTGTTTGCGTTATGTTCCAATGCGTTGTTATGTTCATTGAGTTCATTTTAAAGTTTATCTTTGATTATGTTTCAGTTTTTTGGTCCTACCGTATGTGATATCTCGAAAACTTCTTACATGCAAACTATATGCCGAAATTAAATCAATTGATTCGATGAATTCTATCTACAGGAGGGTTGAGATCTTTTTCACAAACGAAATGATCACTTCAACAAAGAACAAAGATCCTAATAACAAGAAACAAAATTTTGTCTTTTTCTTTTCAATAGCAACAAATAACAATAAATGCTAATTACTATAATGCAAAAGATTTTTTGTTTTTCTTTCCTTTAAGATGGCATGATGCATGTAAACAAATTCTAAGAGATATGCACAATCCAAGTTCAGTCAATGAAATAGAACCAATCCTAAAACACAAAATGAACCATGCAAGCAAGGAAAAACACAAAAAACTAGTGATCTTCAAAGAGGCTAGAAGTGAAGTATTCAGAGTATAGAAGATCAAGCTTTAACAAAGCACTGGATAGGTGTAGAACAATCCACACGCTGACTGGATGATCAAGAGACTGAAACTTCCCACAGAAGGCTAGACATGCAAAATCACTGGAAATAAGCAAACAGCTGAGGGATACAGGCTAAAACCAGTCAAGCAGAGGTTCAACACAGTTCCAGAGGCTGAAAGAGATACATAAAGAGACTGAATGAGATTTCCACCCACACACAGGCAAAATTTACAGAGCTGGCGCGACTGTCAGCCTGCAACTTGCGCTACCACAGAATTGGCGCGAGTTGCTTTTGAGCAACGTGCGCCAACTGGCGCGACTGTCAGAGAAATAACCGCGCCAATTAAGCTTGCCAACTAAAAAGATAAATGATACGACGTCAGGTCGGGTTGACAGTGCTCAGATGGGTCAAACAGTAAAGAATCAACTCAAAACTGACTCAGGAAGCTCATGCACTCAAGCAAGCAGAAGAAAATTAACATGCAAGACAGAAATCAAAGAGTTACTCCCCAACGGAGTCGCCAATTTGTTGGAAAGGTAAATCCCCTCTGCGGACAGAGGCGATCCCACTAGCCTATCACAGAACTAGCCACAAACAAACCACGCTGCTACGCAAGTTCCTAGTTATGCATCAAAGGTGAATCAAGAAGACTAACCTGGAGTCCAACGCTATGATTGAAGTAGAGTTGATATCCTCGCTCCCTTGCTCCAACAGATCATAAACGAACACCTGCACATGCAAAGGAAGAGACAAATACCAACATAGAAACTACCAAGGCACAACTATATTTCAGTCAGAAAGGAAATAAATCGACATATCACCATGACAGATAATGAGATTGGAACTATAATAACAGTCGCTCATCAATTAATAAACAGGAAAAGTTACAACCATTGTTCTGACGTCGACCCTTCTCCTGGCTGGGTGAGTAACTATATGTGTCTTGACATGCATCTCCTCTCCGGCAGCATAACCTCTCTATCACTCATTAGCATTCTCTCCATGACCAATAATCATCACTACTATAACTCAATCACCAAATCACTAGCATAACACTAACACCAACACTCTCTATCTCCCTAGCACTTTAGCACTAGCTTGTCCAATGCATAATGACAAGCTTATATAGATGGAGAAGGGAGGAGGATGCGATGAACCGGGACACCTTTCGCAGAATTAGCAAAAGCCATAAAGATGGATAAAGCTCGACAAAAAACTGATTTTCTATCCTCATAAAAGCTCCATGTAATGAAGGAAACAACAGTCGGACGTGCATAAGGCAAAAAGCACGACTAAATTTGGTTGGCGCGACTATTGCTCTAAGATAGAGCGCCAATGGTCGCGCCCTCTTTTGAGGATCTCCATCATTGGCGCGGGTAGGATACTGTGGACTTGCGCCAATGGAAAAAGAGCACTTTTTAGGGATGATCTGCAGAAGGTGTCTTCAGGGAACATGGAGTACATACTCAGGGGAACATAATGCAAGTGTTTTTAGCCCTTGTCACTTCTTATAACTCCCGGAATGAGTCCTCCAAGGTACGACAAGAGGAGTAACAGGGATGGTGACAAATTACTATGTAACACCCATAATCCATATATCAACACCACATACAAAAGTTTATAAATCCAATGGAACACCTTAAATATTCGAGAAGATCATCCTACCATTGAGTGCAGACTACATGTGGAAGAACAATATGACGATAGCCCTCCATTTTACATCACTCCTAACATCCATACTAATCTTCTTCACAACTACATGCTAGATTTAGGAGCATCCAGTAACCTCATAACCAAGTCATTCATGGCAAAGTTGGGATTGGACATTACCAAACCATATCATGATATTTATTCATTTGATTCTAGAAGGGTAAAATAATTAGGCCTCATCAAGGACCTAGTGGTATCTCTTACCCAAATACCTAACAAGAGATTAGTTGTGGACATAGCGTTAGCTCATATCTCTGTTACCTATGACATGCTACTTTGTAGGTCCTTAGCCAGAAAACTGGTGGAACCTTGCTAATGGATTTATCCTATGTAGCCATACTTGTCTTTGGGGGTTAGGAGAGGAGACTCTATAGAGAAACTAAACTCCTATACATTGTGAGTGATGTTAAGAGATCCAAGAATTTTCCTGTATATGCCATAGAGGAATCCATGGGTTGTTACAACCTATTCATGAATCCTGAAGCATTGGTAGAAACATATCAACTACCTACTAATGTTGAACAACAACAAGAATTGCATTGGGTTTGGAAGTTGTTCTTTGACAGAGCCTTATCTAGAGAAGGAATATTAGAAGGAGTGCTCTTAGTATGTCGTGTGGTACCAGACATTCCCGTATCATTTAAACTATAGTTTGATGCTACAAACAATGTTGCTGAATACAACACATTAATTCTAGGCTTAGAGATGATAAGGAAAATGGGAGTTAATAACATAGTGGTTTTTGGTGATTCCAAACTGGTAGTCTTCCAGATAAGAAACATATATGCTACTAAACACCCGAGAATGAGATCATATAAAAATGCAGTATAAGAAATTATTGAAAATTACTTTGTTGCATTTAACATTACAGTTGTGCATAGGGAAGAAAATTAATAGATACATGCATTAGCAACAACAACCAACACCTTTAAGCCACTCCATGAGCCAAAACTGAAATATGAAGTATAGATGAGATATACGCCTTATATCCTAGATAAATTTTAGGCATTAGCGAGTTTTCCAGAATGATGAAAAATTAAAGAGATTCTTAGTGTTAGTGGATGAATTGTCTACCATTAACATAGATTATGAAGATCGAGCTCTTGAAACAGATCAACAAGAAGAGGAATTATAGAAACACAGTCTCAACCTTCTCAATCAAATCAGAGGCCACAAAGTGATACAATTGAAGAATAATTTTATTCCAAAAGGACTTGTCCCTTTGGAACAAATATTTGAAAATAACGATGTGTCCATCATACCCATTTTCCAGCCAATGGATGAGAGTGTGGATGAACACAAGTTAGGCACTGAAGAGAATATGTAGAAGGAAAAGCTTGATGAATATTTGGAACCCACCTGAAAAATGAGGTACATTGAGTTATTTAAGCAATTCAAAGACGTTTTTGCATGGAGTTATGAAGACTTGAGAACATATAATACTTCTATTGAAATAAAATTCCCTTGAAGGAGGGATATAAGTGTTTTGTGCATAAATTATGGAGGTCCAATCCCATTCTTCTACCCATGATCGAGACAGAAATTAGGATGTTGCTGGATGGGAAAATTATTGTGCCACTAAGATACTCCAAGTGGGTGGCCAATCTAGTACCTGTCAGAAAGAAGAATGGAGATACAAGGTTATGCATATTTCAGGAATTTGATGTAGAAATTTTGAATAATAAACACATATTCAATGGAGATTATCCTGATCATGTACTATTGCGGAATACATACACAATACATAATCTCCTCTATGTTGATAATCAATATAGCAGCATCAATAACAATAAAACATCAAGAGAATTCACACATTAACACAGTATGTAACCCGGGGAAAGCATCTCGCTAAAAACCCCAACTATCTGTATATTAATGATTGAGAACATGTAACATTACAAAGTACAATGCTTATCACAAGCAATCCAGTACCAGCTCCACCTGTTACACACAATACAACTAAGATCTGATCTCCAAATCTATTCCACTGCTTGCCTACCTCCACTGCTCAATACCTGCTCAAGAATGAATGAGAATGGTTTAGCAAACTCGTATTTAACCTCCAAAGAATCACTCACACTGGGAAAGACGTGAGCAGAGGCTATAATACTTGGTATTGGCCAATTCATTGGCATACTCAATCCCTTTGATTGTGCAAATCATCATGCACAACTATAGTCACAACTGATAGCAATCTGATCCTCTGACACCTGTCCATGCTGAACTGAACATGCACTGACATGCAACTGAGTTAACTGATGTATTCTATAGTTGCATTATGAGTTAATAATTAATTTAACAACTCATCATTAGTCTATTTGCAGTTAGACTAATTACAACTAGTTTAACCAAGTCAAACTGAACACAACTCCATCAACTCTACAATCAACTCCACCAAACTCAACTGATTGAGTTCTAACTGAAGTCATGCATGCAACAACTCAACTGACCCACAAAGAAAGCGTACTTCCTTCTGACAGCTGCATGTGCCACATCTGTAGCTCAAACTGAAGTGCTCCAAGAGAATAAGATCAAGTTTATAGTCCAAATATTATTATGAGACAATAATATTTGACTTTTCTATTTTTTACAGCCAGTCTAAAAATAGACTGTGATCATCCCTGCTGTGGTCACTCCTGTTGTGATCATCCCTGCTATGGTCACTCCTGCTGTGATCATCCCTGCTGGGATCCAAAAATAGAACTTGCGCCATAATTTGCCTGCGGGCCCACTTAGTGAAGGCGACTCTTTTCACTAAGCTCCATCATCTTGTTGCATTCTCAACAAGCATTTCTTGTTGCACACTTTTCAACACTCCCTCTCAACAGGAAAGGCTTCCTCTCAAACCCGATCCTGTAACTCTGGAATGTTCTCCATGCAACACATCTGGCCGGTCCACTTGCTCTGTCATCAAAGTCTCTGACTGTTATTGCCTCTGTCAACTGAAGACTCTGCATCTCTGTGCTCTTCAGTATCTGACTGCTCTAGCCTCTGTCACTTTGATCTCTGACTGCATCCGTGCTGCTGTTGGTTCTATCACCCAGCATTGCATCCGCACTGCACCTCCCAACTGACCTCCCTGTTGGGCTAGAAACACCCTCTGATGCTGAAGCTCTACCTGCTGTTGACAAGTTCTCCCTCTCTGACATCTGTGCTACTGCAACATCTCCATGCATCTCGCACCATTACACACCTCGCTGTGCCACATAGCACTGTGCAAAACACTTGTGCCTCTCGCATTGCTGCAATCTGCTAGCTATGCGCTGTCCTGGGATTCCCTGGACTATCGCTCTCTCTGCCGCTCCATCCACATCTGTCTCTACCCAATTAGTCAGTTCCAGCTACTCCACATCAGGGTTCCCGTAGCAAAGTCTCATCCAAGAGGTTGGGTACCTCAAGGATCCTGCCCCTCCTCCTTGGGACGATCAATCCACATCACCCCACCTCCTACCTGGAGTTACGACTGCATGCGATCCCTCAGCCCACCTGGTTCGAAGTTCCCCCCTACTGGAGGTCTCTGGATGAGTAGATGTCTCTACTCGATCTCCTCTCAGCTTCCCCTGTGGTGGCTCCTCCATAACCTCCTGAAGCTGCTGCACCAATCGTGGCTCCTCCATAATCGTTTGAGACTTCTTCTAGCTCTGCATGTTGAGAGGTAATATACGCTCCCTCTCAACCACCAAGTCTCCATTAGTTGCCTCGCTGCTCAAGGCTTTGCATGCATCTTGAACCTCAAGAGCATACAGGTTCTTGACCCATGAACCAATCTGCTTCACCTGTCTAGTGATGATGTGTCTAAGGAAAACCTTTCCCTTACTGAAGACCACATCATAGCCTCTGTCTTCCAGCATCACGATCGACACCAAGTTTCTCTTCAGTCCTGGTACATACTTGACATCGGTCAAGGTAAGGTGAGATCCATGCTCCCTCTGAAAAATAACCATGCCTACACTTGAGACACTATACTTCTCATCATTACCCATCGCTATGAGTATCTGGAGATCTTTCTCCTCCAAAGTACTGAACAAACTTTTGTCACCGGTCATGTGGAAAGAAGCTCCATTGTCAAGAAACCAACCACTTCCCACCATCGATGAAACCATGCATGCGAAGAGTGTGAAGTCCAACTCAAATTGTGAAGCAAGTGCCTCACCTTCAGATCCTTCCCCGGATCCCTTCTTGGACTTCTTCTTTGGGCAATTAGTAGCATAATGGCCCAACTCATGACAACGAAAGCATCACACCTTCGACTTGTCAACCTTCTTCCCATCAATGGAAGAACTGGATTTGGAAATAGAAACCCTCCCCTTCCCCTTCTTCACCTTACTCGCTAAGGCACAGTTCTCCTCATCCTGCATGGATGAAGAACTGTCTCTGGTGCTCCGTTTGATCTCCTTTTGCACAAGATCCGACCAAAGTCTCTCCCATCCTAGTAATTTCTCCCAACCATTGACAGAGTCTTGATATGAATTCCAACTCTTTGGAAGACCAAGGAGAGCCAAGCTCACCAAGTCCTCATCATCGACAGTAACCCCCACACTTCCTAGCTCATCTCGACACTGAGTGAACTTCGTGAGATACTTGGGCATACTGTCACCATTCTCGCATTTGATGTTTCTGAGTTTATCTTTGAGCGCCAACTTCCTCTGATCGCTCTTGCTTTGGAATAGATATGTTAAAGCCTTCCACATCAGATATGGAGAAGTCTTTCCATGCAGGCTGGACACAATGTGATCCTTCATGCCCTCCAATAGAATCCTTCGACATTTTGCGGTCTTCTTTTCCCAAGCATCAGCTTGAGTAGCATCAGTAGGCTTTGGGACATCCGTCTCTATGAACTCCTTCAACCCGTTATCATCCAATACTACCTCCATCCTGTCCTTCCATGCAATATAATTCGTACTACCCTCAAGGGCATACTCCAATCGCAATCCTGTGAAAGACATCTGAGTTTTGACACCAAGAAAACACTGCTGCAAATTCGAATTCCACCAACAACCAACTCAACTGCCTCGGATCTAAGATTCGTGAGAACAAAGTATTTCTTGTATAGAGATCGACTGTATGGGCATTCACCGGATATCTCACCTTCCAAAAGAAGGATGAATCCAGAGGCTACCTGGCCCGATTACAGACTCTGCCTGAAGAAATAAAATGTGAACACTTTTTGAATAATAGATCTGATGATCAATCCTCGCTTTGATATCCTGTAGAACTTTTTCTACCAATCAACCAGCTCTGATACCATGTAGAAATTTTTGAATAATAAACACATATTCAATGGAGATTATCCTTATCATGTACTATTGCGGAATACATACACAATACATAAGCTCCTCTACGTTGATCATCAATATAGCAGCATCAATAACAATAAAACATCAAGAGCATTCACACATTAACACAGTATGTAACCCGGGGAAAGCATCTCGCTAAAAACCCCAACTATTTGTATATTAATGATTGAGAACATGTAACATTACAAAGTACAATGCTTATCACAAGCAATCCAGTACCAGCTCCACCTGTTACACACAATACAACTAAGATCTAATCTCTAAATCTATTCCACACTGCTCAATACCTGCTCAAGAATGAATGAGAATGGTTTACCAAACTCGTATTTAACCTCCAAAGAATCACTCACACTAGGAAAGACGTGAGCAGAGGCTATAATACTTGGTATTGGCCAATTCATTGGCATACTCAATCCCTTTGATTGTGCAAATCATCATGCACAACTATGGTCACAACTGATAGCAATCTGATCCTCTAACACCTGTCCATGCTGAACTGAACATGCACTGACATGCAACTGAGTTAACTGATGTATTCTAAGTTGAATTATGAGTTAATAATTAGTTTAACAACTCATCATTAGTCTATTTGCAGTTAGACTAATTACAACTAGTTTAACCAAGTCAAACTGAACACAACTCCATCAACTCTACAATCAACTCCACCAAACTCAACTGATTGAGTTCTAACTGAAGTCATGCATGCAACAACTCAACTGACCCACAAAGAAAGCGTACTTCCTTCTGACAGCTACATGTGCCACATATGTAGCTCAAACTGAAGTGCTCCAAGAGAATAAGATCAAGTTTATAGTCCAAATATTATTATGAGACAATAATATTTGACTTTTTTATTTTTGACAGCCAGTCTAAAAATAGACTTTGATCACTCCTGTTGTGATCATCCCTACTGTGGTCACTCCTACTATGATCATCCCTACTGGGATCCAAAAATAGAACTTGCGCCGTAATTTGCCTGCGGGCCCACTTAGTGAAGGCGACTCTTTTCACTAAGCTCCATCATCTTGTTGCATTCTCAACAAGCATTTCTTGTTTCACACTTTTCAACATTTGAAAAAATGATAATTAAAGGACAATTACCCATTGCCTAAGGTGGATCATGTGTTGTAGAGGGCGATAGGAGCTTTGAGAATATCGATTATGGATGGCTTCTCAGGCTGTAAGCAAATAACTATGCATCGAGCAGATAAAGAAAAGACTGCTTTCACCACACTATTGGGTACATTCGTGTACAACAAATCGCCATTTGGTTTGATGAATGTAGGAGCAACATTTCTACAAAGGGATATGGACATTGCTTTTGTGGAAGAAAGAGACAAGTTCATAGTTATCTATTTGGACAACATAACAATATTCTCTAGGTTAGATGAAGATCACCTATATCTTTTGAGACAAATGTTCCTAAAGTGTAGGAAGTTGGGTCTTTCCTTAAATCCCAAGATATCGTTCTTTGCCTTACAAGAAGGAAAATTGTTGGGACACATAGTCTCCAAAGATGGTGTCAATATTGATCTAGAAAGTGTAGAGGCTATATCAAAGATCAATTTACCCTAGAATAAAAAGGAAGTTTAGTCATTTTTTGGGAAGATAAATTTTCTATGCATATTCATTGTGAATTCCGTAGAACTCCTAGAGTATATGACATGCATTCTCAAGAAGAACAATGATGTGAGGTGGACACATGAAGCTCACATATATTTAGAGCAAATCAAGAAGACTATTATGGAAGCCCCGTTCTTAGCAAGTCCAAAATTTTCAAAGGAATTCCACATTTTTTCTTTTGCATCTAAACACACAATAGCCATAGTCCTTTTATAAAATAATCAAGAAGGTTATGAGAAGACCATATAATTTTTCAGCCACACATTGACGAACACAAAACTAAAATATATCATCCTAGTGAAACAAGCATATGCTATGGTGAAAGCATTCAAAGCATTTAGAGAACATCTGTTGCATTCAAAAGTGATAGCATATGTGCCATCGACAACTGTAAGGAGATCTCATGCGACCTGACAGTGATAGTAGATGAGGCAAATTGATAGCTAAGCTCTAGGAGTATCAAATGGAGACCAAACCCATGAAGCTTGTGAATGGTCAAGGATTGGGTAAGACGCTTACTGATTCAAATGATGTAGTGCTTGAGAAGTGCACTAATGAATATATTTGCAACATATATGGAGAGGAGCACCCACTAGAACCTCCTTCTTTGGACGAATAGAATCCACAATAACCTCTTCATCCTGGGAGAGAGAATCCACAAGAACCCTTCCCATCAGAAGGAAGGAATCTATGAGAACCCTTCTCGAAGTGCCTTTCTAGGTTCCAAAGCTCCACTTGGTATCGAGACATAATATTTTTCTTGCAAAATTTATAATGTCCTCCCTAAATTCCCATAGCAAAATGCAGATCCTTGAAATTGAGAGCAATCAAGTATTGTGTTATAGATGGAGGTTTGTATTGGAAAGATCCTGGTGACATCTTGCTTACTTGTGTCACTGAAGCTCAAATGTAGGAAATTATTTCAAAATTCCACCGTGGAATATGTGGAGGTGAACAAGCATGGAAAGTCACAACGTACAAGATTTTAAGAGTTAGATACTACTGGAATTCTCTTTTCAAAGATACCGATACAGTTGTCAGAGCATGTTCAGAATGTCAGATGTTCATGGGAAAGTAGAAGTTGAAATCTATACCACTAAAGCTTATTAAATTCCAAGCTCCATTTCAACAAGGGGGATTAGACTTCATTAGAGAGATACATCCTAACTCAAGTGGAAAGCAAAATTATATCCTCATAACCACTTATTATTTCACAAAGTGGGTGGAAGAATTCCAACTTTAAAGGATTATGAGAAAGTGATTATCACATTCCTCAAAGACTACATTCTTTTGAGATTTGGGTGTCCTAGGAGGCTAGTCACAGATAATGACCAAGATTTCAAATAATCCAAGATGATACAATTATGCCAAGATTACAACATAGAATTGGTATATTCCACAACTTACTATCCCCAAGGGAATGAGCTAGAATAATCCTCAAACGAAAATATTATAAGAATAACCAAAAGGATGTTGGACAAAAATAAAAGGAGTTGGGATACCAATCTCAAACACACACTCTAGGTAGGTAAAATTAGCACCAAAAGAGCCATATGTACTTCCCCTTATCAACTGGTGTATGGTATATATGTCATTTTCCCCATGAACCTCACCTTACCAGTGATGAAGTTGTTGTAAGAAGAAGAGCCAAACACTATTCCAATGCAGAAAATGGTCTATCAACTAATAGAGGTTCAACAATAAAGAGAATAATCTTTAGGCGGGACTGAAGCTTATCAACAAAAAATGAAAGTTGTTTTTGACAAGAGTGAAAAGGAACAAAATATACAAAAGGGAGATTTGGTGCTAAAATGGGACTCGATCTGAGCAGACAAAGGCAAGCATGGGAAGTTTGATAATCTATGGATTGGTCCATTCCGAGTATAAGAAGTCCAAGATACCAAAACTTATAAGCTTGAGACTCCCGATGGAGATTTCCTTGGGAAGAAATTCTTCAAATAAGTTATCCTCGGTCATATATATATATAATTTAATTTCAAAATTTTTCCTTCAAATATTGTAATTTTTCAGTTTTCAATAAGAAAGTTCCGAGAGGAAAAGAGAAGGTAGTTTGAAAGGACTCCATAGCCTAAAAAATGCATTGGAACTGTAGTTCTCAACAGGAAAGAAGGGAGTTGATGCTAGTGCTAAAATGCACCATCCCTAAGAATTTTTCTTCATGGGTTCTCAAAGCCAAAGAGGTCTCAAGAGTATCCAAAGGTCCAAGGCCAAAGTGATAGCAAAAAGGGGATTTAAGGTCAGGTTCATGTGGTTCCAATGGACAAAAGTATGTTTGGCATAGAAGAGTTACAAGCGCATCAATCTGATGATGGGCGGGCAAGCCAATTTGACGGTCCACGCATTGTGCACGACTGTTAACCCAGGCGAGGGGTGCTAAAGGGGTCACGTGGCGCTCTCCTGTGCCTCCCACACCCCTCCAAAACTTTCAAATATGAGTTTCAGGGGCATGCAAAAGTGCCATGCTTCCCTCCATAGTGGTGGTCCACACACATCAAATTTCCACCAACACGCCAAGTCGACCTACTCGCCACGTCAATCATTCTAATTTGGCCTCTTGTCACGCTAGGACTTGCACCATGTTTGACCCATGGTGCATAATCACCTGACATGTGGGTCAACCCTCGTCATGCTGACATCATCATGATGCTAGCCCTAAAAATTCCCAATAATTTCTTACCATGTGTCAACCCAAATTTTATAAAAAGGGAAAGGGGCCCATTTTGTCACTATTATGTCCTATTCATCCATCCGAGTTAGTTGTCAGGCACTGTGAATGCAATTTGTCTGTTTCTGACCACTTCAAGCTTAAATTCGCGATTCTAAACTACTAATTCACCTCATCTTCATGTATTTCACCTATTAAAACCATTGCTAGACCTAAATTTGGATGAATTCAAGTTTTAAAGGAAACCCTAGCCTCATTTGCATGAAGGGCACTCTTTGCTTAAGAAAATTTGATTTTCACTCAAATTAAGCTGCCATTTCACAAGATTAGTCCATCTACAACCTCAAAAACCTTAGAATTTTCCAAATTCAAAATCAAATTGCTCAAAACTCTTAATTTGAAATTTTTTCGCACCAGTAAACCAAAATTAACAAATTTAAATAAGTTTCCCTCCACTTCACTGGCCCATATCCTTTAGCCACGTGGCACCTACACATTCGCTAGTTAATCACACTTGAAAATATCATTGTGGTCCTTTTCCTTAACTTCAATAGTCCAACCAAATCCCTTAGTAAATCCTACTTTTTCAATGGCCACCTCATCTACTCCAAGCTCTTTTGATGTTCCAATGGTAGAGAAAACCAAAGGCCTTGATTTTTATGATCAAGATGCCAATGTGCCATAACAACCTACAACATAAGAAAGGCTATCCAATTAGTGCAAAGTACTTGTGATATAATAAGGGACCACATCAATTTATCTAAGTCAAACTTAGTCCTAGAGGTGGTCCCACAAGTGTACCATTTCCCAGAAATGGAATCATGGTGTGTTAACCGATATTTTCTAGATCAAAGAGTTATTATCTCTTCGTAAGAAAATAAGGTAGTAATCAAAGTAATACCAAAATCCATTGCAGATATGATCGCATTTCCAAACATAACAAGTCTGCATAAGGTCCAAGAAGGTCAAGGGAGAAGAAACAAAAGGATATGAAGAAGATGAGGAATATGGTGAAGAGACAAAGTTAGAAGCAATAGTGTTATATAACAACCAACTGGCATGCTAGTCAAAGTAGGATTTTACTATTAAACATCTGCCCTTCGCTATGTCATCATCCGAAGTAATAGAGTCAAGCGAGGTTTCCAAGCCTGGATAGGTGTTAGTGGTAGAACAGTTTCAAGAAGTGCCTAAGTAAGCAACCAAATTAAGGAAAAGAGACATAAGAATAGTATAAAACTAGTCAGTTCTCGCATGTTGGTCAAAAGTGCATTGGGCCATTAAAGGGTATTTTTCAAGTTGGAAGTGTTGCAATCCAAGGTAGATATAGTCAGGTCCATGGAGTACTATCAAGTTCATCAAATGTCCTTTTTGGTTGATCGTATACCATCCACAAACATCATAGAACTAGATATGAAAGTGACTCAAACGATGCATAGGAAAATGCATCTCACCAATGCCACAATTAGGAAGTTCCAGGAGTTGTACAACAAGGAAATAAACTAGTTTAAGTATGAAAGGATGGTATGTAGATCTAGGAAAATGAAGATAAAAAACATGGAGGATAAAATCACCCAACTAAATACGTATCCTTGTGATTTTAAGAAGTATTAAACCATGTTGGAGGACAAGGATAGGGAGATAAGCTCCATGAAAAAGAAACTTGAGATCCCAGATGCACACTCCATGCAAACTAATGAGTTGGCAAAGGCAAAGAAAGAAAACTAGGAGCTAAAGCAGAAGCTCCATGGTGCACTAATCAAGAATAAAGAACACAAATACCAAGTTGTGCTATCAGAGGCATAATTCCAAGGGATGAAGGAAAAGACAGTTGAGACTTCTCAGTCCCACCAAACCCCTGATGTTCTAACTGGCTAGGTTGAATCTATGATGGTTTCAGAGGATACCAAGAAATTGCAGGTAATACTCTCTAATCGAGGGAGAAGTTGAAGAAAAAGGAAGAGGAGATAGAACTCACAAAGACAAAACTATACCAGGTGAAAGAAGACGGTCATAAGATTGAATCTGAAATCAAGGTCTTGAGAAGGAAACACCCAAGTGAGTCCTCTTTTAAGGTTGCAAGAGGAATCATATGGGAAAAAATAATAAAGATAGTGGAAAAGAACTGGGATCATATGGAGTTGATTCATGGAAATACATACACTGTCAGAAGGGCCCATAGAGAGATGAGTGCCATAAAGAGTGCTATTGGTGATTCCCCTACCAAGGCCGAGGTGATAATAAATTTCTTGAATCACAGGTCAAGGGAAGATGTCACCAAAGCAACGATTGATAGATCGAGGATGGCATCAAGGGCCAATAAGATGAAAATAAAGCAAAAATCGGTAACATTGGTGGAGAAGAAAGTGGGGGCATTGGAAAAGGAAGTACCCGACTTCAAGGATAAATGTGAGATGTTGTACAAGAGAAAATTCCCATCATTCTTTGATGGTAATGGATATTTATATTCCAAGGAGTCTCTCATGAAGATCTCAATTGAAATTAGAAATGATCGGAAAGGCTTTGGGGAAGAGGACCGCTCCCTACAATGAAAATACATTATAAACTTGTATGGAGGTCATTTTTAAGTCTTGTTCATTCTAAACAACCTCTTTAAAGAACAAGGCAAAGTGGATCATGATGAAATCATAAATCTGGATGGATCCATTGTGGATGAACAAGTATGTGGTGTTCCTTTTAGCAAGGAGTGTAAAGGTTTGATGTATCTATACAAATTGGCAACTCAAATGGGACCTATAGAGTCTTATGTTGGAGGAGCAATGCCACAAGTGTCTTCGACAAAAGCAGATTCTAGTTCTAGGCCACCCCAGTAACTACAGGCATAACCACAGCCACAAATTTCAGCTCAGCAAAGGCGACCCCCACCAACAACCCTTTCAAGGTGATATGAGCCTTGAAGCCAACACATGTGCAAGAGAGACAAAGAAGGCCAAATTACGAGTAAGAGAGATGAATATGCCCACTACAACCAAGGTAAATGGGACCCACTGTACAATTGGCACATTCTTAGAAACTTCTAGAAATAATTAGTTACAAAAAAGCTATTGAATTATGTAGATATTCATAGTGGTTATTGAACACCACTAGTAGTTTAGGGTTAGGGTGTTGTGTCTTGAGAGCCTATATATGAGCCCCATTTTGATGTAAATAAGGAAGGATAAATTTTGATGTACGGAAACTGTGTCAATTTTTTTTGTAATTTTTTGGATACTTTGAAGCTATTATAAGGGTGAAGAGTTTGATGTAGGGAAACTTTGTCAATTTTTTGTGGAATTGTTGGGATACTTTGAAGTTGTTATAAGGGAGGAATTCTAAAGTATGTCTTGGATTGTTAGTGTTTTTTTCATGTAATTTTGAAAACCCACCTTGTAATTTGAATTTTGCTCAATATTAATAAAATTGCAGAAGTTTTTCATGGCAGATCATGTTGTAAACTTGGTATTTCTATGAAATTTGAATGTAACTGTGTGAATTAAGGAGAATTATGAATGTGTAAGATTGTTTTCTTTAATTTTGTGGAATTTTATCAAGATTGTGAAGAGTGCCTTTGTTATTTTGGTAAATTTTTACATGGATTGTATTGAAAATGCATAAATTCTAATTACTGTGTTTCTTACAATTGAATTCTTAATTGCTCAGTTGTTCTTTTCATATTAGTAAGCTAAGAATGAATTCTTAATTGCTCATCTTGGTTTGGTGAAATATTTTCTCCATACTTTCTTTTTCACATCAAATGCCTCATAGTTCTTATGTCAAACCCAAGGTATATGAATGCTCTAACCTAAAGACATGTGGAAATTATACCTAACAATACACTTATGAATTGTTGACACTTTCTCACCTGAATTCTAAAAAAAAACAAAGATCATAAAACAAAGATTAAAAACATGATTTGGCTGGTTGAAATATGCTCTTCATATCTTGTATTTTCTTGTTAAAACTATGGTGCATGGATGTTTAGACTTGAAAATACATAGAAAATACCCAACATAATAAAAAGTAAACTTTGCACTTTGCACACAAATTTCCTAGCAGGAACATAATCATTAAAAATAAAAATTTAAAATAAAATTTAGATGTTCCCAGGCTCGATATTATAGCACAAAATAGTGTGACTCTAGGGCCGCAACACATTCTTCAAATTCCTGCTCTTGGCTGGTATGTTTTGTTAGTCTCAATAGAAGTGGAGGATTGAAGTTTAGTCTAATCCATTGTATACCAAACCTTTGGAACATCCTCTTGTAAAGGGGTGTTCTTGATAAGGCATTGTGTATCCTAGTGGGGGAATGAACCTCTCTTAGTTGCAAGATGTAAGGAAAGGTCTACCATCTCCTTTAGCATGATTTTATAGCCTCTCCCCCTAGCAATCTGAACATATCCTCAAAGTGGAGGATAGATTCTTTCTATCCTTACTTCCAAATTTGAGCTACTTGTTGGTCTTCCATGAGAATGTTATGGGATGCAATGATTGTTTGAGGGTAAGAGTCTTTTAGCCTTATAACGGGGTGGTCATTTCTTACTCCAATGCTCTCCTTACCTTCTTGGCCCTTATATCTTCATGCCTCATCCAAGAGGCTAGGGATAGAGGTGGAACATCTCTTGCATAGGAGTTTGGGTCACATGATGGTGAGTCAAGTAATGCAAGATTCCGTATATAGAACTCACATGATTTGGCCCTTTGGAATGTTTTTAAGGAATTTTATAAGACAAAGGGAAGAAATTTATAAGCAAATTTTCCCTAGGGGAAAGTAAATGTGATTTTGTCTTGATCTTCCACACTGATTTGAATTTGGTTATAACTATAAACCCATCTAAAAGGGAGAAGAATGTTTTCCCTAGAAAGCATCAGAGACTTAATCAACGAAAGGTAGATGAAAGTGATATTTTCTAGTGTCATTTTTTAATTCTTAGTAGTCCACACATATTCTCCACTTTCCATTCATTTTGGGAACAATAACCAAAGGTGACACCGACTCACTATCAGAAATAGGTTAAAGTTTTTGCAATTCTTCTTCAACAATGACTTTTAATGTAGGGTTCATCCTTATTTGAGGTTGGAGAATGGGATTATGATATTTTTTAAAGTAAATTTGATGGGTATAGATAGATGGATGAGTTTCTTTCATCCCCTTATATTCCCATGCAAAAGCATCAATTTGCTTTCTCAAAATGGTGACCAAATTTTTTTCTTGATCAACACTAAGGGAGGTATCAATTTTTAATAGTTTAGTAGGGTAGATTTCCATAGTTTTGGTAACATATTCACCAAATCCAGTTGTGATTAATTCTTCCCACTCATTTTTCCTTGAGCTGCTATGTTTTCTTATGGTTTTACTGTTATTTAGACTGTCAATTTTCATCATAGCAGGGTAATGATTCTATAGAAAATTAGAAATTACATCATCTTCACTAGCTATGTTTTCTTAGGGTTTTACCCTTCTAATCGCACACATATCATAGGATGATAAAAGGATGGAATTATCTTCTTCTTCATCTTCCACCCAAATAGGAAATTTGCTTCAACCAAAGGTTGAGCATGAGAATACAACACAAGTTGTTTATGGGATTGCCCATTAGTGATGGTCATGTTACTAACTCTACAACTAACATAGGCATTTGTTGTAGCTAACCAAGGTATCACTAAGATGAGTGGGTATGAATTGAACTTGGCCTTTAGTTGTAGGACAATGAAATTAGTGGGGTACTCCAAAGAATCAATTAAGACCATGATATCTTGTATCATGCCCTATGTTTCCACTGTCAATCTATCAATAAGTTGAAGCACAGGATCAATTTTTATGGTATAAAGGGCTTTTTTCTCGTAAACAACTTGTTACGTGGTCAATTTTCACGGAGGAAATGATAGCACATTATGAGGATACAAAGAGCAACACCTTCTTTAGAGTAACACCACAACAATTAGAAAGAGAAAAAGCGCTTTGTTACAAAGTGGAAAGTAAAATTATGGAAACAAGGAAGTCTACGCCTCACAACTATAATAATGGAAGTGTTGCTTCTCCTAGCCTTCCACAACCTACAAGGATTACGCCACAACAATTGGAAGAAAAAAGAAAAAAAGGACTTTGTTACAATTGTGATAGAAAATGCACTAAATGTCATAAGTGTGCTGAGAAGAAATTATTTTACATAGAGTATGTAGAGGAGGAAGAGTTCAAACATGATTCCCATAATCATGATGTTGACAGTCACTCATATATAAATCAAATTACTTTGAATTGAAATTTGATTAATATGGACGTCTACAATCACGCTACTTGGATGTAGATACTTGGAGACAATCATACTCCCAAGTATTGGATCAATTAGTTTCCCTATGACGTTGATTGTGGGGGCATCCTTTTTTCTTCTATCAAATATTTTAATACATTCTTCCTTGATGAACTTATTATATATGGGGACGTTTTTTTATGGTCAATAGAAGTGATATCTTAACCCACAGTTTTTTTAATCCTTCTAAAAGTTCAACCTCTTTAGGTGTATGTGTCTTCTTAATGGCCAATATATTATAGAAAGGAGGAATTTGAGAATTTTTTTAGGTTTAGGTTCCTTTTATCCCTTTGTTTGGATGTTCTTGTGGAGAAGGATGAGGAGGTTGTTGTAGGACCTTCCTTGATCTAAAGTTGGTTTCCTAAACTTATGGGGAATAAGTATGATAAGCATTCTCACTATTGTAAATAAGATTGGATTGGGTAGGAACTTGAGGCTACTTTAGTGAAGCAATATTCTCATGTATGCCAGGATATTGAGGAGGAGGCATCAAGGTTGGTGGCTAAGCCAGGGAGGCCTCCAACCTTGTGAAGAATTATTCCATTGAAGAGACTGGTTTTGAAATTGTTTCTAAGGAGAGATAATAAGTTGGCTTGGGTACTACCATGGGGTAGGCATGGTCCAAGGTGAAGGATTAGGTGGGCTCCAAGGTTGAGTTTTAAACCGTGTAGGGTAATTATTGTGAAGGTTTGTAACCTACCTTATTGGTAAAGTCTTTGTGCTGCTGGTCTCTTTTGGTTGATGAAGCATACTAACTCAGTGCTTCCTTTAATTCATTGGTATACATCCTTTAAACCTGGAAAAGAAGGACATTTATTGGTAGGATGTTGTTCCTCAAAAAGTGCAGATATTTTTATGTTGCTAAGTGGACATTTATTTTGAGGGTGTCTTTTTTGGCACTTGAGGAAAAAGATATCCAATTCCTTTTCTACCTCTTCTTGCTTCATTTTAGACTGCATTGTGTGTTGGAAAAGTAACTAGGTTCAGTATTCATATTTGTATTTTTGCTTTTGTCATTGTATAATTCTTATGTATTTTTTAAAGAAGAAAATAAAAATATTTGTTAAGCATGGGTTTCATGCTAAAAAATAAATGTCAATAGGTCAAAGCACCCATTGTGTGCTTCTAGGTTTTTTTCTTGAGTCAAGGACTATGTCATTATGTAAATGAACCATTTGGGCATGATGTAACATGTAAAGAATTTAATTGTCGATTCTAGAAAGTTAATGAAACCTCCAAGCATTAAGTCAGCCATGCCAGGAAGATTTCATCTTTGTAAAGGCATATTCAACCCTCCAAAAGACTATAAATAGAAGAAGGATTTAACTCATTTGACATATATACATACTGGAGTTTGATCTGAAGTGCGAGGGTGAGAAAATGAAGTATGAAGGTCTGAGATACAAGAAAGACGGTCAAGAAAAGAAGGAAGTATGAAATTAGGCTTATTAATGCTCCCACATGCAAGAATCTAGGTTTTTTGGACAGATTGCAGGACCAAAGATTGAAGAACTGATTGCAGATCAATAATTCCAAGACCGAGACCTTGTTTGGGGCAGGTTGAGAAGGATTTGGCCATCATTGAATTTTGAAGACTTTTGCTTAGTTGGATGTGATCTTGTTAAGGGATGACTTAGTGCTTGGTAGGGAGTTTTGACTTTAGTCTTTGTGTCTTGGAGGTCTTATTTTGAATCCAATTCTATAAGAAGTGGATTGTTCAGGTTTTCCCCAAGTTATGGGGGATTTCAATGGCGTAAAGCCTATATCTTGTGTCTATTGTCTCTTGTGATATTAATGTTTATATTGGTATTTGTTTGATGAAGAAAAGGAACTCAAAGAAAATAATAAGAAGCCAACACAGTTCACAAATAATTATCAAGCTAAGGAAAATCAACATATAACTACATTGCTTTTGATTTTCCAACATGGTATCAGAGCTAAGGTTGACAGAAGAAGGCTTGAAGATCACTGTTGTTGGCATAAGTTGAAGATACATTCAACGACAAAAAGATAACACTATAACAGATCCTAGCAAGCATTCAAATATAGTAATGTGATTGAAGTAGTAAGAGGTTCTCCACAAGAATTACATTCTATTCTACAAAGGTCTACTTATGTTCTACAATTTAAAGGATCAAATTACAAAAGTTCCAAAGAGAAATGTTCTTGAGGGATTAAGGATAATCAAAATATATGTAAGGATTGCAATCTGAGTTTTAAAGTGACAATTGTGGAGCTACAATTCAAGACTACAATTAGCTTGCTTATCGAATAAGACCATTGATGTATGAAGACTCCTCCAAGATATGACGAAGGTACAAAATCCATAAAGCAGTAATTGATAACAAAACACTAGATCTATACAATGATCCAAAGATGGAGGCCTTTTTCTTTTTGCAAAGGGAAAAAAATTGATATGTAATGTCTCTAACACAATACATATGCATGACTACTGAAATTACTTTCTCTAGGCTAGACCATAACAATAATTTGCGGGTTAAGCTTGAAAAAGACAAACTACTGAGAAGAGTATAATATTATACATCCAACAAGAATAGATCTCTCTTTAAAAGAACCTGACAAACCTTAGATGAACCAAACTAAATAGGAGCAGAAGTAACAACGATTTTTCATTTTTATTATTATTGTTATTATTATTTATCTTTGGTATTGGTTTGGCATGGGTTAGAGGAGACGAAAACGAGTTGAGAGCCTAACAACTGGACCTGGAAGCTGAGTTTGTATCTCTGATTTGAAATGATGAAAAGTCTCACAGAGCTGAGTTGTTAGACCGTCATTATCTCTTTTCCTTGAATAAAGTTAGGGTCGAAAATCTAGAGATAATATAGTGCAATACCAAGTTACAACAAGGTTGTTGTAGGGTTCTTGTGCTTGGTTTGAATGCAGGGTAGAAGGCCACATAAATTCCTAGTTAGAGAAAGGTTTTTAGAGAGGGATGCAGGTACATAAGGAGACTATTAAGAAGGGTGCAAGGGTGCTTGGTTCATAGAGGAAGTCTACTAGGTTGGAGATTTGTTCCTAAAAGAGCTAGAGCAAGAGTTTCAAAATCATCCAAAGTGTGAAACATCACAAGTAATTTTGTGTTTAAGTCTATGGAGGAATATTCTTGAAATCTTTGTGGGAAACCGAATTGCTGTAGGTATCCTTTTGAGGACCAAAAGGGTGCAACAATAGGATGGAATGTCTCTTAAGGACTAGTGTATGGATATACAGGTTAGAAGAAGGGTAGCCATAGCCCCTTGAGCATTGGAGGCCGAGTTGGAAGGACAATAACAGTGGTTACAACATGCCCTAATCATAGGTCTAATTTCTGAAGCAAGAACATAGAACCAAGGACAAGAAGGGCAACATGAATTTGAGAAACAAGGTATGTTTCTCCAATAGTTTGGTTTGTTTGTTAATGAATGGTTGTTGAAAATCACTTGTGGACTGTTGAAAGGACCAAGTACAATGATGTTTTAAAAATTAATTCACTATTATAAGGAGGCTATTATGAAGCCCTAAATATAGTTCCCTAATCACACTAAATGTGGAGGTTATTCAATATTGTATGAGTTATTGATGATGCCTTAAGTTGTGTGACAAAGGAGTAATATTGTCACTGTGTAAGGACATTTCTATAAGACCTTATGAATAATATAGCTTGGAGCAACAAAAGTATTGTTAAAGGACATAGTTGCAAGACATTGTTCTAAAATATCAGAGATATAGGGAAGATCCTTTAGAACAGTTAGATTGTTGGATCGTATGAAGCCAGAACTAAAAAACCTAGTTCTGTGATTTGGAACATCATATCAGTGATTTGGGAAAAATAGTTGCAGACCCTATGAATTAGTAATCTTGAAGGAGTAGGATAACAACTATAGGGAAGGATATTTATGACCATGAATCGATGTTAACTGATGAAGATTGATTGGAAAGGTTAGCCAACTTGTGTTGAAAAATAGATTGGCTAACCTTGTGATAATCAATGTTTTGAAATAATTGTGTGGTGGACTATCTTCAAGGAAGAATACAATTCAAGAAGTAGTGGAGATCACATTTGAAGATGATGTAGGTGAAGACCTCAAGTACAGGATAATGGTCTATTAGGAGGTAGAGTTAGAGCCCTTGAAATTGAAAGGTAAGAAATATTTAGTAGCAAGAGGGTTAGTAAGAAGAAAGCTACAATTACAAGTAGCTAATGCGAAAGAAGTATGAGTACTTATCGCACAAGCCGAGGCTCGTTGATGAATTCTCCCTAGTTGAGAGGGAGTGAGAAATGATTTCTTCTCTCAGGTTGAGAGGGAGTATGGTTGGACACTGGTTCTCCTTGTGTCATGTACTAGGCTAGGACTAACAACCGTAAGTCTAGTGCATGCATCACAAATAGGGATAGTGATGATTTGATTTAGCTTGGTTCTCCTTATGTCTGGTATTGTGATATATTAGGACTGATATCCTAAGTCAAGTACATGGACATGGATAAGGATACTGATTGGTTGATAAGTGTATTGGATAGAAATTCTTGAGTGATTTAGTGTGATGGATTAGGATGGAGATCCTAAGTGACATGGACTTGGATAAGAATGGTCCTGTGGACAAACATTTCCTTGAGGGAAATGTTTTGGTAGTTGATATACTCTGGTTTTCCTAGGTAGAGTATGTACCTTGGTGAGGTGATGTGGTGTCCCATGAAATGCCTCCCAACATTGTGTTATGATCTTGTGATAGATATAGTGTACATTTCAAGGCCTTGGTAATGAAACAATGATGACTATGATGATTTGATGCTTATCAATCTTGATCCCTTCTTATGAGAATATTTCCACTTGAAATGAACTTGTTGAGTCATTATTAATACCTTCCTAGTTAAGAGGGAGTGTTGGAAAAGTAGCTAGGTTCAGTCTTCATATTTGTATTTGTACTATTGTCATTATATAATTCTTATGTATTCGTTAAAGGAGAAAATAAAAATATTTATTAAGCATGGTTTTCATGCTCAAAAATATTTTTCAATAGGTCAAAGCACCCATTGTGTGCTTCTAGGTTTTTGCCATGAGTCAAGGATTATGTCATTATGTAAATGACCCATTTGGGAATGATGTAACACGTAAAGAATTTAATTTTTGAGTCTAGAAAGTCAATGAAACCTCCAAGCATTAAGTCGACCATGCTAGGAAGAAGTCAACTCTTTAAAGGCCTATTCGACCCTCCAAAAGACTATAAATAGAAGAAGGATTTGAGTCATTTGACATACATACATATTGAAGTTCGATATGGAGTGTGAGGGTGAGAAAAGGAAGTACACAGGCCTAAAATACAAGAAGGAAGGTTAAGAAAAGAAAAGAAGTCTGAAATTAGGCTTATTAATGTTCCCACATGCAAGAATATAGGGTTTTTGGACAGATCGCAAGACCAAATATTGAAAACTTGATTGCAGATCCATAGTTGCACGACCGAGACCTTGTTTACGACAGTTTGAGAATTATTTGACCATCATTGACTTTGGAATACTTTCGCTTGGTTGGATGTGATCTTTTTAAGGGCTGACTTGGTGCTTGGAAGGGAGTTTTGACTTTAGTCTTTGGGTCTTGGAGGTATCATTTTGAATCTGATTCTATAAGATGTGGATTGTTCGGGTTTTCCCCAAGTTGTGAGGTTTTTCCCTGGCGTTGAGGCTATATCCGGTGTCTATTGTCTCTTGTGATCTTCATGTTTATATTGGTAACTGTTTGATGAAGAAAAGAAACACAAAGAAATTAATAAGAAGCCAACAAAGTTCACAAATAGTTATCAAGCTAAGGAAAATCAATGTACAACTATAGTGCCTTTGAATTTCCAACGATGTGTCCATATGTAAGTCTAGTGAGTGCAATATTTTTGTCTTCATGTCTTCTAACATTCCTCCAATTTCATATTTTGTAAGCATAGATCCATCTTAAGTATGGATCTAATATGAGCTGAGAGGAATCATATTTTTCCATGTACAAACTTCTTTAGAGTGTAAAATACAACGTGTTACTTTTCATTGTTTAAATTATATTTTTGAATGCTATATTGAGTATATATAGGACCAAATATATGTTTTAACAATTTTTTTTCTAATGATATATAATATATACATAATTGGCATTAAAATATTTTACATAACATTTACATCGAGACATTTTATAGTGCAAATTAAAATAGTTTTCTATTATTAATATATTTTTATGTACATATCAATATTATTTCGTTTTAAAATATTTATTTATAACCTACATTGAATATTTTTTTATATACAACATTCAAATATTTTATTTTAACAATTTTTTTTCTCTATATATAGATATATATGAAGTCGATATCGACATAAATTAGTTAACATAGATCTTCAAATAGTTTATTTAAATCTACTATTGAAATACTTTTGAAAAGTATAAGATTTAAACATTTTACTTGAACATTTTTTTACTTCTAATTACTTTATAACATATTCATTTTTTTTTATTCTAGAGAACAATATTTTTCTATTTAGAGCATAATTTTTATTTTTATTTTAAAGAGACACATGCCAACTCAACGGGCAAATAGACGAACAAACTTACACATCCCCCTCATACTGGGTTGTAGAATGAGCCTCTCAGATCAACAAGGGAAGAAGAAGAAGGACTTACCATGATTCTACCATATCTACCTTTCTTCTTGTTTGCTCTAATATAATTTTTTAAGATTTGCTTAATAGTGGCATAGTCTAGTTGTGGATGTCTCCATTGGCCAAGAGATTCAATGTCTCCATCAAGTCCTCTCTTCTTCGTCTCAAATGAAAAGGTTTCATACAATATTGATCTTGGTGCAATTATGGACCCTCATGTAGCTTAATTGAAATCTCTCTTTAAAGTCTTCTAAGGACTCATTATCTCCTTGGGTCATTCAGAATATCTCATCCCTTATATCTCAATCCTTGTAATAATATTTGTACTTGTTGTTAAAGTTTGTTTCATTTGGTCCCAACAGTTAATGTTGTTCCCTTCAAGACTCATGAGTCACCTTAGGGCTACATCTTTCAAAGTATAAGTGAAAAGCCTGAGTTTCTGCTCATTTGTAAGATAGTCATAAGTCCTATACACTACAACAAAATCAAATGGAATAGTTCAGGATCTTCCATCGTTAGATCGTAAAATTGAGGGTGTAGATATGGATTGATATTATTCATCCTATCTTTTCTATTGGTTTCCTGGATAGGAAACTCAAAGACCTCAAGCCAATATCCATCTTCAACCATTATATACAGAGATGGGAAGGTACCTCCTTCTAAGAAGTTCTCAAATTCCCTATATTGGTATTCTAAATAAGCCTCAAAACTTCTTGCTATAGAAGGAAGTGTCTCAAAATCGACTATTGTTGATTGCTACATGTAGGTTTAGAAGTTGGGTTTTTGGAAAAAATATTCCTAGCTTATCTCTAAGTATAGGAGGCATGCATGCTTAGTTAAAAGAAAAATATTTTTGTTGTTGTTGTTAATTTTCTAATGTATGAGAAGAGAGAAAACTTTGTAGACTTTAGACACCTCCCCAACAATGATTCCAAAAAGTGATGGCCCTCAATATTCCATCAACAATGTTGTATTCCTTGAGGTCTCAACTTTAATATATCAACTCGAGGTTTGTACAAACTTAAGAGGTATCATGCACTACAAGTCACATTCCTTCTTACTTCTCAATGCACACTCATCTATGAAAGGAAATTTATTTTTTGATCAAGTGGAAGGGGTAGTCGTGCAAATTAATAGTTAGTCAATTGGTTTACTTTTGCAAGAAATAATATCATAGAAAATAAAGTTGCAGGAAATAAAATTGTAGGAAATAAAGTTGCACGAAATAAAATTGTGAGAAAGTAAATATAATACTTATACTTTTCAAAGGAAGGAAATAAATTATACTTGCAAGAAAATCAAACCCCCTATTCTACTCTTGTGGTAAAGTAAATAAAATCAAAATAGAAAGTAGTAACAATGAAATCTATAGTGTTGTAATATAATCCTATACAATTGAATGTCTTCTTCTCAACCTCACCTCATTTAGGTCATGTCTACAATGGTTATTCAAGGCTTTATTTAGATGAAAAATACAAAATCATGAGAAAGAATGCCAAATGGGAGCTATCAAATATGTTCTACAGGAAGCTTTGTAATTCTACAGGAAAATCCTATAGTTATACGGGAAACATCCAAAATTGAACTACATGTAATAAATCAATTAAAGGACGTACAAAACTAATAAAAGAAGATAGTTATAAAACATATAATTCCTAATAACGACTCAACAAGAGAAAAACATCAAATTCGTAAGTTCCTACAAGAAATGACAAAGTGCATCACTCACTTAACTAGCTACAATGGAAAATAAAGACACAAACAATTTGAGCAATACGCATGAAAATGAAATACATAAAAGTACAATAGGGTATCCAGAGCTCCTGTCGAAGGTGCTCAGGGATTTGAGAAAGATCAACACTATTCGCTTGCTAAAGAAAACTATTTTTCCAGTAATTCAAAATTAGTAATACATAAAATTTGAAATAAAAGAGTTGCAAAGATACAATATCAAAAGAATGTTTTTTCTCCTCTTAAAAATTTGTGTCAGAACTAGCCTCAAGTTATCATTTTATAAAAAAATGCTAAGGGCGTAGTTTCCTTAGGAGTGTTGTTTTCCCTCCAAAAATCCCTAAAATTATGGGCAGCTTGTGTCCTTTGGATTCTTGCACAGGCACATCTCATCTTTACTACTCATAAAACCTGGATTCAAGCAATCCTAGAGGTTCATATTGGTAACCAAGGGGACAAGGCTGTTATTTTTATGGTAGGCTATTGGAGGGGAACTTGTTGCTTTGAAAAACCTATCCAAAATCAATGTGCTAAGGTTTCCAATGGTCATGTAAATTATTGGTATGATTAAATCACTTAAGCATTCACTCAACACCAGGAATAACATATAGATCATCAAAATGCATAAATAACAAGGTCAATAATGCATGCTTTTCATGGCGATAAAGGTTGTAGATGGGCCTTTAAGCATAAAGAGGCTATCATAGAAGGACACTGAGTACGTTTGGACCATGGAGTGTCAAGAGGTGTTGGATCAGATCAAGGATAAATTAGTTACCACATTAATATTGATATTTCCAAATTGAATAATAATCTTCCATGTACACATGGATGCATCATCCATGGCTCTTGGCACGACTCTTACGTAGCTAGGGGAGGGTAGTGTTGATCGTCCTATTTCCTTCACAAGCATAATATTATTTCATGTTGAGAAGAGCCATACTACTATCGAGAATGAGGGCTCATCGATGGTCTGTGCATTGGAAAAGTCTAGGAACTATCTCCTAGGAACTCCCATCAAATGATTCTCTAACCATTTATCCCTTAATTTCTTTGTGAACAAGCTAGTGTTGGAGTAGAGTATCTATCTATGACTATTTCTATTTCAAAATTTCAAGTTTGAAGTAGTAGTGGAACCAATATTCATATTAGATCATTATATTATTTATCATTTATTTCGATGCTTTGAGAGTGGAAAAATTTAAAGGAATCAACCTGCAGGGCAATCTAATGATAGGTCGTAGTTTGTAGAATTGGGGTTTGAAACCTTCTAAAGCCATTTTTAGGCATTAAATGATGTTATTCAAGGTAAAAAAACTCTTGCTTGATCTAGACCCTTTGGAATTATTTGACACTTAGAGTCCTTTCAAAATATGCAAGAATACTGTCAATCAAAGATCATATGCAAAAGTTATGGCTCCCACAAGCTAACCTACGATATTAACCACCATGGTACAAGAGGATGCCATGTCATTCCCCATTCCTCATGCATATGGGGTTAGCCACATGTGGACTTTGAATAAGACTCTAGAAAGTCCAAATTCATAACTCTAGTTAAGGGTTGAGGGAGTTATACCTTATCTCTAGTTGGCTATCGGGCTATGTTAAATAATATGGCACCAGGAGGATGAGGGGTATGCTATTGTTTTTTGTTCCATAGTTGAGTAGAGCAATAGGGAGTGGGAAATTAAAGAGTAGAATAGAAGGGGTTAAGGTTCTATAGTAGCCTTACATGCCACAAGTCTCAAGTAACTCCTCAAAAAGTACCCCTTGCTTTGTACTTGCATTTTTTCATACCAAAGAAAAGAGAGTGGAGCAACCTCACCTCCTAGCTGGGTCTTCTCTAGTAAGGGTTTCCTAGGGAAAACCTTGTGTCTATTATGGATTATGTTTGTATTTCTTGCTATTCTTTATTTCTAACATTTCATATATTTCATTTATTTAAATAGAAAATTGACAATTAAAAATAATAAATCTAAAGGAAAAATTAACCTACATAGTATAAATTTGAGTAATTTTATTATATTTTTTGTGATGAATTGTTCTAGTGGAATACCCAAAGTAGTTTACAGACCACTAGGGAAGCACAATTTGGGGCTTGATCATATCATAAGACTAGAGCTATGATATATTGGAAGAAACTTAGATGATGCGTTACTTGATGTGCAATTGTTCAAGGTGGAGGGTATCCTAAACCAGTTCACCAAAATTACAACATATTTAAGTAGACGCAGGGCTACAAAATAATAAACAATCATTTAGTGAAGGAAACTAGTAATGAGAAGCATGGACTAAATTCATTACAAGGCAATTATACAAACTCATAGCAGCTGGTATACTATGTAGGTGTGTGATGTGATATCATTTGAAGCACATGAAGGAATTTTCTAAGGGCACAATGCAGGGAAGGCTACTATGTAAAAAAAATTGTATGTTGGATTGTGGTGGTTTTCATTGTTCTAAAATGCTAAGGACTATTGTAATTGTTGTGATAATTGCAAATGTATTGGCAAAACATTAGGCCGAGATGAACTACCCTTTTTCCTTATCACTACTCTAGAACCTTTTGATAAATGGGTGATTGACTATGCGGGCCCAATAAATCATTTTCCGCTGAGAACCAATGTACGATATATTATCACTATAATATAATACTTGACCAGATGGGTAGAGACCATGTTGGTAAAGGAATGCACTGCAAACATGGCAATGCGATTCATTTTTTACAATATTATCACCATGTTTGGTTGTTTAAGGGTATTGATGAGCAATCGGGGCATACCTTTCCTTAACTACACCATTTGTGACACCATCTGTGTATTGACCTTGGAGTTAACCATCTATAAACAAAATATTATAACATATCACCTGTGGGTAAATGGTATTGTGGAAGAATTAAGTAAGATACTAAAACATGGTGTCACTAAGGTTTATGACATCTGATGCAATGATTGGGATCATCATGTTCCTATAATGATATAAACATATCAATATACATGTAAAATATTAACAAATCATATACCCTTTATGCTAATATATGGAAATGAAGCAAATCATACAATCAGATATTGTCGTGCCAAGCCTTAGAATTTCCCTAGTTACCAAGATGTTAGATGACCACTCCTTATAGTACTTATTAAATGAGCTAATGTAATTAGAGGAGAATATGATAATAGAAGGTTATAACCAAGTGGTAGATAGGTGGAGACAAAAGGCTTAGCATGCGGATAATATCCAATGAAAATTCCTGGAGTGGGGCACAACGATATTTAATCTATGACAACAAGTTTCTTAAACACCTACGCAAACTTAGGATGCATTCATTGGGACCATTTCACATAATCTACATTATAGAGGTAGGTGTGGTAAAGCTATACAAACTTAGTGATTGAATACTAAAGGGCCTTGTTAAGGAAAGAAGGCTAAAGGCATACTATGGACCTCAAAGGTTGGAGATGCCTTGACCCAGACACATCAACTAGCATTGAAATAGTTAGGAGTAGGGTAGGGTTAGTGGTAGACTAAGAATTTTAATGCATTGAGTGGAGTAGGTAGGTACTGTTATCACTGGCATGGAGTAGGTTGGGATGTGTCAACATTTCAACCCGGTGTAACTATTTCAAACCATCTTTGAATTGGAAGCTAGCCCTTCCAATCTGAGAAGGCTCTCTCAATATTGTTTTAAGAATGCAGATGGATAACTCTGGTTTTCTATTTGATTTTTCAGGTGAAAGGGTGTGAGGGCAGCCATCATTGGGCATGGAGTTAGTTAAAGAAAAATAACAATAAACAACATTGTTTTATGGAAACTGAGGCATATTTGGTTTGCTAAGGTGGATAAGGACATTTACAGTAATCACAACAAATTGAAGGAAGTCAGAGCTGTTTGACAAATTTCCAAGTAATCAACAAATTGTGAAAACTAATAACAACAAAGGAACACGACAGGATGGGACTGAAACTACAATGAATCTCAGCGTAAAACATAATTGCTGCAAACTGTATTTTCTATTAATTAAAAACAATATAACAGTGGTTCTCACATCACCCATCCCCTGTGCAGAGTCGAAAATCTACATATTTATAGGGAAAGATCTCTTTACATAATCTGCCACCTGGGCTAGATTTAATCGACAACTATGAGATCTAATCCTATCTGATTAATAAAACTTCGAGCCTTCATAGGAATTTTTGTTACAATAGAGTTTGGATACAAATGGGAGTCGTATGGACTGTTACAATAATTTAAACCGCGACACTGTATTGGTGGAAACTTGAACATCTACCTATTTGAATCTATTGTGCTGTTTTCTATTAAAACATGTTGAAAATGCTTCGTTGTCTCTGCCCTGTTTTCTTGCTATCTCTTTAATGACCATGCTGTTGAAGAAACACTGAAAAACACTCTTGTTGTCTCACAGAGTGGAAGCATTCGTTGATCTGGGTCATTGATCAATCTGGAAATCCCATTGTGGTCTGCGTTTACGAAGGAAAGCAGGAGGGCCACTTCTCTTAGAACCATTCATGCAGGATGGGCCACATGGCAGCTGGGGATTGGAGGGAATGAACATACTATCAGGATGAGAGTGGATGTCCATGGCTGGGTTGGCGCTTTGTGGATGCAGGTCGGAAGATGACGTGAAGGTGCGGCCGGGATTGTTGGTGGGAAGTGATAGGCATAAGGAGCTACGTGGCAGTAGGGGAGTGGCGGTGAAGCGAAAGTGGAGGGTGACATAACCAAGATTGTGGGTTATCGCAAGAGCAGGGAAAACCATTTCCGAAATGGGGTTGAAGTGGTTTATGGTGTTGAGGGGGGGGGGTGAGAAATGACACGGGGAGGACACGTAGCAGTGGGGAAACCACCTTTTTGAACTCTCCCTTGTCGATAAAGGGAAACATAGTGTGGGGGTGGGGGGGCGAAAAGACCTTACAATTGTCGGATTAAAATGAGATTGTGATCGGGAGTGGGAACTTGTGTGATGTTTACCCATGGCTAGATCGACATATTATTAGATGCGTTTTATGACATTTCACGTCTGGGAGTGGGTTTCAGTTTGTTACATCAGGGGTAGTGCAGGTTTTATGTTTGGGACATTTTAATATATGCGATAGTTATGTATTAAAAAGGGACTTTCGACATGGTTTATGATATTAAAATATACAAAGGGGAACATGACTAGAGTAGGAATGGGAAACACAACTATAGTAGGAATATGTGTAATGGGATGAGAATATGGGAATATGGGAAATTTTCCAAAACAAATAGAATGGACATGTTCTACCTCCTCAATATCCAAATATAAAGCACAACAACCTCTTTCAGAAAAACAACAAATAGATGAAAAGATCAGTGATGGAAAACCTTGACTAATAAAACTAAAATTTATTTTAGTGAGTTATCATGGATAACAGGTACTTTAGTAGATTCCCTATATTTGTGGCTTTAGGTTGTGCCCTTCTGCTGATACTCTTTATGGAGTGATTTATTTATGTGGAGTAACTTGTGACGTTCCTGCAAAACTGACCAGCTCACTGGACTTGGAGGCATTATAACAATTCTTCCATTGTTCCTCCTCCACCTATTGAAAGGTCCCGCTTAGCCACTGGAAATGAATTCTCACACAGTGGTCTCTACAAGCATTTCGAGGATCGTATGGATTGAAGTCCAGAGTATTGAATTAAAATTTCTCTATCGCCTTCCCTTCGGTATTCATGACTTTTAGATTAATTATTTCATACAATTCGATTTTCATAAGAAGAGTTTGCCAAGGTACTTTCTTCTTCTTGTGCAAAGCTACTGACAACCCTATGGAGAGATGGTACACAACTTCTTTCATGACTAATTTATCGGTGGCATACCTCAGTAAAGGATGTGGAGAATTCTGTCTGCTGAACACCCTATGGAAAGTTCCATCCAGTGAGGCAAACCAATATGCTATCTCTGACACTGCTTCTATTTCTCCACGTGACATGCAAGGTGGCTCTTCCTTAAAGATCAACTTGTACAATGGAATGACGAAGTGATAAGTCAACTGTTCCATTAATCCTCTATGGATGCACTCCAAAAGAAGCTTGCAATGGATGTGCACGATAGTCTCTCGTGGTGTCCAAGTCCACTTCATGCTAGGGAATGCATTATGTGCACAAATTACATCTAGTAGATATGCACACATGTGAAATATAACTTTCCTGCCCTTGGGAGGATTCAGGGCATTGGCTACATGGATCTTTAGCTATCGAGCCAACAAGTCTAACCAATTGAATGACTTTCCTTCACTCACAACCTAGTTCAGTAATAATGCCCACCCTTCAGGGAAGGTCTCAGTGCTCTGTTGACCATATATTCTGCGACATAGAACTATCAAGAGCTGATAGAACCTCCTGATATATTTTGTCTTGTAGGTGTTGGTGGGTGTTGATGAAACTTTTTGGATCTTTCACCCAACTTTTAACAATATCCTTGGTGCTCAAGTAGCCATTGGAAACATAAAAGTAGGAATCCATGAGCGATTTCGGCTTTGTAAAATGATACATGAGATGATAATCTGGTGCTAGAAAAGAAGCAATCCTTTGTCCACTGGCATTGTTCAAAGTCATAGTGTTTGGATCTGTATGAGAAAATATATAGCTGACAACGTCTGCACATGGGAAAGCCAGATACCTGCATGCAACCTTATGTAACCCTGACTTCTGGAAATTTATATACGCCTGTCGGTCTTCAAGGCTCGCTTTGAATCTTCTTGCTAAGAAGGTTTCATTCACGTTCTTCCATGTGATATTTGAATCCTTTTCTATGAACAATTGAGTATCTTCGTAAACTTGCAAGTTCATTGGTGTACTCTCAACTACCTCCCCGATGCTGCTTTGTATGATATCCTTTGAAGAAGATCTCTTTGGTGCGAAGATATAAATGACTAATGAAGAGAAGTGCTCAACAACTACAATACATGTAGGAGGAAAATGCACTCATGGCAAAGACAAATTAGCTTTAGCAAATAAACTTACAAAGAAATATCACAACATAAAGTAGTGGACTGACTAGGAAACTTTCACAATTCTTGAGGTGGAGGAGGGAGAATGGATGCTTGAACTTTGCATTGTGAAGTCTTAGCATCTAGTGGTGCATCCTGAGGCTAGAGACTGTGCAATGCGCAGTTTAGACTGGGCATACTAGGATGCAGATTGTGCATTGCACATTCTCAGTGGCCAAGGGGTGGGATTGAGCCCTAGAACTACGCAATGCATAGTTGGGCTAGCTAGGTACAATGCATTTCACAATATCAGAGGCAAGCTGAGAGCTTGAGCAATGCCCAACTAGATAAGGCAAACACTGACCAAGGGATGAGCAAATCTACTCGATAAGGGTGTGGGAAACAAGCAAATATGAGTGATGGTGCAAGTTGAAGTGCAAATATGATTAAGTATGGATAGATTGTTGCAAACAAAGTGGATAATATCAACATGTAAAAGGAAAAACAAACATGCTTGGAGAGTTGCTGAAACAATGACCACAAATGTGAAAAAATAAGAAAACTAATGCGACACTTGTAAAAGGCGAATGACAGACCAAACCAACACTTGTAAAAACTAATATACAATAAAAAACCAAAAACCATGAAAATAAACAAGAAAAATAGAACTCACAAAAGCCAAACAACAAAAAGCAATGGAAAAATCTACAAAAGACGACAAAATCAAAATTCACTTAGAAAAGTGTTGCAAACTCCACGAAAGGCTCCTTGATCTCCTTGGGAATGCTATAGATCCAAGATTGAATGTACAAATGAGCTCTAGGGGAATCCATTATATATATCTAGATAGATTAGGGTTTATGATCCACATGCCTAAAATCAAGGAAAAAGTGGCACTTGGCGGAAAGTTCTGAAAATAGTAAGTGTGCCACCGTTGGGAAACTAATTAATGACTCCCTATTTTCTAGGTATGTTTTTTTTTTTTTCTCAGGAACCGGGAATGCACACTGTCAAGGAGGATTGCACAAGTACCAAGGACTGAGAAACTTCTTGACTCAGTGCATTGCGTAGTTTCTAAGCTAGTAAGATGCTTTTTGCAGTTTCCATCATCAAGGATGGGATTCCATCCAAAATTGCATACTTTTCATGCTTAAGGCTAGTATGCCAAGAAGAATTGTGTAGGTTTTGAAGACAAGGTCAGTCTTCCTTCCAAGGTTCCATAGTTTTTGGAGGCAAGCACAACAATGCTGCAAGTTCAAGTCAAGAGTTAACTCGAGCGAGGATCAATACATAACAAGAAAAGCATGAAAAGATAAGTATTTTATCATAGCATGAATACTTGATGATAGTAAAGGATAAGCTCATGTGGACAAAATGAAGGCTCCAAAATCAAAGCATGGGAAAATTTTTGGAGGGTGGTTGTAGTAGCTATAACACTTGGTGACACACTGGTAGAACTCCAACTCTCTATATGGGCCTTGTCTCATGCAAAACAGGTTTAACTCTTCAGGAAGTATTATTCAATTCATGGATCATCGTAACTTCTTTACTTAGCTTGTGTTAAAGATATATTCCCTACTATTCTCTTTATCGATGAAATAGTTAACCAAGCCAAGTCAAACTCAGTTTTTTCGATTAGGGATGAGGAGTATGTAGATATACAAGTAAACATATTTTTCAGAGTCTTAGTTTTCATCCCTGGTGTTTCTCTACTGCTAGCAGGCCTGGACAGTACCCTACTGGAGTCACATCAGAGAAACAAACATTTCTCTGTTTCCAGTGACCCTGGACAATACCCTGACATAATTGCTTTCTTCACCTCTCTACACAGGAAGCCTTTCTCTTCTTTCACATTTTATTATATTTTTTCATTTTTTCCATTTTGTTGATAGAACTGTGCATATGTATTTATTGATTTAATGAGGTAGAAGATGGATCCCAACTTATTGAGAGTAGAAGAGGTTGTCCCTTCAGAGAAGGATATTTATATACCTCTTAAATACTTGTTAAATTTTCCTCCCCTCCTTACTCTACTCAACTTATTTGAAAAGGAATCAACAATTATAAAAGACCGATTAGAGTAGGCGATACTAGTTATATATTCAAGCATTGTGATTCCACTATGGTTTTCTTCTAAGCGAACGTATTTTCTATCAGGGTATCATCGACTGAAAGATGCAATATTCACGCAAAGAGAGGGAATAAACAAATAACTAAGCGTTGATAGTAGCACAACTTCCTCTTGAACTTTACCATGTGTTAGCACCTAAATCTGCCTTAGGCTGAAGGAAGGCAAAAATTAGGGTAACCACAAACCACGCTCAGTCTGGTAGCTAGCCCTACCAGAGCAGGAGAGGGCTCTCTCCGAGTCACGCTCAGTGAATATATGATCGGAAATGGTCTGAGATGACTTACAATACACTGTTTACCTTAGGCTAGTAAGTGGATAGGGATTTTGGAAAAGATTTTATGAAGTGACCGAGCTTCCGGGATGTATATGGGACTGGCGCTCAACAAAGAACAAAGAATTGAAAATGAAGGCACAGATTATTCCGTGAGGCAAGGTAGGCGGCAAGCGCAACAATTTCGGCTTAAGGTAACGCGGAATGGAAAGATTGCTGAAGAGAGTGAAAAGGGCATGCTCGCATGGATCCTTTTCAACAGAAGAATAACACTGCACATGAAATTTTCCCACAGGGAGAGCAATATAAATTGAATTCTACCTAATCTCACTTAGCAAATTTCACTGATATGAAGCATGAAATGAAATATGAAACATAACAAGATACATCTGGAACATAAGAACACATTTGATACACTCACGACCACAAGAATCTCATGAAACAAAGCCACTGCCTTTCATTAATCCTCTGTCAAAAATACACAGTGCAGAAACAGAGTTTCTTTCCCACAGTCTCCCAGAAGTTACAAGCCAGCCAACCCTTTGCAAATAACTTGCATACAATATATAGAAAGTGTAGAGAAGAGATGGAATGCCCAGGGGTTAGGAAGTTACTCAAATCATTTCGAAAAGGAGATGGAGAGCCAACCATCAGCTACAGGTGCAGCGCTCTCAAGCATGACATTTGGCTGTGGTGACCCTTTGCATTCTTTTGCCACTTGGATAGATGCCCACCTGGAGAGAAAACTCTTTAAAAGCCGCCTTTGGTGCCAAAAAACTAAAGAGTAGATGACCGGGTCCACTTGGAGAAGTCGCGACCCGAAATTTCGCGAAACGGGAGCAATTTGGCAGTTTTTTCCTCTGTGCGCCGCGCCGAATTATCTGTGCGTCGCGCCACTTTGGAGCCTATTTTGGGGCACCTTCAGGTGTCCAAAATGTGCCCAAGTGGGGTTTGTTGGAAAGCATATCCTGTCTGCTTTCCAAACCAACTAGAATTTCTGAATTTGAAGCTCATTTGCCCCTCCAAAACTTCATTCTCCCAAGACTGCTTTTTGTGTGTCAAAAAAGTGGCGGAGAGGCCATTTTTGGGTGTTTTTTGACCTTTAGGAGACCCAAAACTTGTCAAAATTTCTAGCCCGGACACCCGTAGTAGTATTTTTCAATGCTGAATCCAAATATGCAAGCCGTTCCTCGATTAGAGTTCTAGGATTTTAGCGTCGCGCCAGTGGCACGGCGCACAGGGAGGAATTTCTTGTTTTGTGCCCAAAAAATTTGCCTGTGACCAAAATTTGCCCAATTTTTTTGAAATTTGGGCTGGAGGTTCCCTATGAAGTGCTTTGCTATGCCAAGGAAGCCTCGGCCAAGATTCGAAGCCGATCTTGCTCCTTTGCCTCCTTTGCCTATTTTGTCGCTTTGCTCAATTTTGCCTTTAGGCTCCTGATTCTTGCTTTGGAACTCATGTTTCGGGCCTGGTAGTGATGAGTCATGTGCCTCAGCATGTCTTTCTCCCTGTTTTCTTTGTCCAACAACCTCTCCAAATGCGTGTTGACCCTCTCAAGGTTGGACTCCCGGTCTTCATTGATTTCTTGCTCCAAAGAGGTGAGCGAAACCCTTCTTCTTTGAGCAGCTTGGCGCTGCTCACGGATGTTCTGCAGCTCCATGATCATCTGTTGCTCCTCAAGCTGTTTGTTTCTCTGCTCCAGGTATTTCATGTTCCATTTGGCCCTTTCTAGATCGATGGTTAAGTCTTCAATCTCTGATTGCTGCTCCCTAATGATCTCTATAAGCTCCTCATTGGTTGGTTCTACATCTGTCTCGTCATCCTGGAGGAGAAAAAACTCGGTCTCCTGCTCACCTGATGGTCCTTCCTCCTGCGCTGGCTCCTTGCCCTTACCTTGCTCCTGTGATGCTGATGGCGGAAGCGAGGCCCCTTCCACCCCGGGTGGAGATAACACTCACTTTGCTACTGCGAAAAATGGTCTCTTGCCCTTCTGGTATGTGATGTACACTGGCATGGTGGAAGTCTCATGGTGCTCGAACTGATGTAAAGGACTTCCCATCTTAGGCTCAAACTGATGTGAAGGACCTCCCACCTCGTGTTCTACCTCTGATATCACTGGTGGGGCGCTGAAGAAATCACGGGAGATGAAGTCCTCCCAAGCAATACCCTGCAATCCCAACTGATGGTCTACTAAGATTCAGATGAGAGAAAAATGATATACACTGTTTAGTTGCTGTCGTGGGGTCTTGCGCTGCATGAAGTTTTTCATCTTCTCAATGTTGTTGCAGATGAAAAATGGGAGGCTCATCATCCACACCCTGGTGAAGTGCATGAGCAAGCGGATGTGATAGGCATAAAGGCGAGAAAACCTCCCCTCGCAACTGAAATACTTCATGATCAATCTCATGAGTGGGGCATACTCATCCCTCAAGAATCTGAATGGAAAAACTCTGGTGAGCTAGCTCAAGCAGTTGTCCTTGATGTAAGGCTCACAATGATGCCTCTCCACCTTCTTCTTCTTATGCCACTGCTCCCCAATGTTTGGTATCCCTGTTGCTACTGATATAGCCTCCGGTGTCAAGGTGAAAGTGACCCCAGCCAGGATAGATTGGCCTCCCTGTAGATGAAGTGAAAAAAGGCGGGCCAACTCATGATGGACTTTGACATTCGCCACCCTTTGACAAAATTCATAGCATGCCAAGTGCCGAAAACAAGACATGGCAAGTGGGCATGCCTGCAGCTCAGTGAGGGTGCTTGGCTCATCTATAAGATGTCTGCCGCTTCGGTGATGTCTCCTATGGGCCCTCTCTCCTAAAGATGTGTCACTGTGGGTACCCTCCTCATAATCTGATGAATTTTCTGATGCCATTACTGCTGCTTGTACCTTGAATTTTATGCTGCCCTCTGAATCCAATGAAACTAATAGATGCTCTGAAAATCTATCACCAAGGGGAAAATAAAACAGGGGAGTGTTAGGAGGGGGATGATGAAAATGGGAATAGGGGTTTAAAGGAGAAATTTATCAGGGATTTGGGAGTGTTTGGGGTATGGTTTTGATGGGGTAGGGTTTGGGATATTTTGAGCTATGGGAATAAAGGGGACGAATGGATATGATTGCAATGTAGCTAGGGTAACTATTAGGGGAAACTGCTCCAGGGGAATTAGCTGATAGAGGTAGGAAAGGAGCATATTTAGCAATCATGTTACTGTAGCAAAACCCTATATTTTTGCCCTTCTTTGTGTCATTTTGGGTTTACTTTATAAAAGTTTTGCCTTTTATTTCATGGTCACCAAAATCATGTTTTTCTTTGAGTTAAGGATCAATGGTGAAAGGATCTAGGGCCACCTTTGTAATTTTGAGAGTCATTTATAAAAATTTGGATGATTCTATGCTTTTTTTGGGTTCACAGGCCTGTGCGCCGCGTGCTTTGCCCAGTGCGCCGCGCGCCGGGTATGCGCCGCGCCAGTGTAATATTAACACTATGGCCGTGCTCCTAGTGCGCTGCGCGCCCTGAGTGCGCCGTGCCACCTTGTGTGTGCGCCGCGCACTGTTAAACGACACTTGTTTGCTTGGAACTCTAGGGGGTTTCCTTAGGAGACAAGGTGGCATGGGGTGGCAAATGATGAGGAGTGAGGAGACAAGGGGATGGGAGCAACCTTGGTGGCGTCTTCACAAATTTGCAAACCCCGTTTATCATTTTGCTTTGATGATTGTTTTCATGGATGGACAATGTGCTTTAGATATCATTCAACGTCTTAGAAACACCAGTGATTGACCAAATTGACAGAGAAGAGGTTTCTTTTGAGCCTACCTCTTGCTTGCTAGCCTTCAACTGGGATATAAAACCAATTTGCAAGTGTTTTGAGCTCCCTGGCTGTGTGCGTCGCGCACCAAGCCCAGTGCGCCGCGCGCCCTGACTGCATCGCGCCCTTCTTGATTTTGCATTGTGGGATGGCTGCCAGTGTGTCACGCTCCCTGGTGTGTGTGCCACGCCCTTTGGAAACCGGCTCTCCCTCACTCAAACCCTCATGAATTTGCTCTCTCACCTTTGAAATTTCTCTCCAAGCTTGCCAAAGCACAAATGGTTTTTGTTTTGGGCAAAAACAAGTATATATAGGTTTTGGGAGAGTTGGGTTTAATTTTTTCCTCTTTGAAGACCCACTTTCTAATGTTTGAGTTTTGCACTTTTCATTGACTTTAAAACATTCTGCTTTTCATTTTTTCTTTGAAATTTTGGTTCTCATGATGAAATTTTCGACATTTCTTTGCGGGGACTGTGTGACTGGGCACCTAGCCATGAAAACCCTGACTGCATGTGAAAAAGTCAACTGTCAATTTTTTGTAGAATTTTGTCATAGTTGACCTTGTTTGACCTTTCTTCAAAACAAATTTTTGAAGAAGAGTCGATGTCTCTTCAGGTGATGATGATGCTTTCTGAACCATAGCTGTATAAGATCTCCCTCTAGCCTACATGACTTGTTTTGGACATGTTTTTTCAAAGACCACACTGATGATTTCCTAGACCCAGCAATAAAAAGGACTTTGACCTATAATATGACCAGACCTTGGCTATCATGAACTTTTATTGATTATGGACCAAGACCTGAACCAACAGGGCCAGACATGAGGGAAAATGAGTAGCATGACTTTCTCCGTTAGATCATGTCATGTCCCTAGTGAAATGGAGCTGAGCGGATGGAGCGGGACACCTAGAATTGAAATGCTCAAAGAGTTTTGATCTCTGACGGAGGGCTGACCGGACCGACTCTAACATTGGCTCCAATGGGGGATGGTAGCTCCTTGGAGGTGCCAAGAACAACAGATCTCTGGAGGAGCTAGACAGTGCCTTTTGTCCATTGGGCTATGGAGTCATCATTTTGATAAACAACACAAGACTCTGACTTATTTATAAAACCGGAATAGCCATGCAATTGACTCAAACTTGACAATTGGAATAACTCAAAAACTGACTTTATATACTGAAACCAAACTGAAATAAAAATGGTATTTACAATGATAGTGGAAGCAACGTTAATAGATCAACAATGATACCACTTGAGCAACCGACCATTGATCGGCCCTCCAGGACAGTCTTCCCCGTTAATTTCCTTCAGAAGAAAGGCATTCGAACCTCTATATGCTGCAATTTTGAAAGGACATTTCCACAGATTTTCAAACTTTCTATGCTTGCCTTTCTCTTCATTCCTTGCATCCCACTTCAGCACCACATCATCCAACTGAAATTTGTCCGCTTTAGCTTTTCTGTCGTAAATTTTCTTTATCCTCTCCTGCAACTTGGATGAGTTTTTGAAAACTTCTTCTCTTGTTTGCTGCAAGTGGATCATTTGATTCAACCTTCTCTGCATGGGATCTTCCTCACTGCCGGCCTCCTGAAGAAGTTTGACCACCGGGGCAGCAAGAGAAGCGGGAAATACTGTGTCCACTCCATAAACCAGCTCAAACGGTGACATACCAATAGACCTCTTATGACTGATTCGCTCTGCCCAAAGTGCATTGACCAGCCTCTTGTTCCAGCTCTTCTTATTTATTTCCAGAAGCTTCTTGATGATGTTGACCAAAGATTTATTCAAAGATTCCGCCAATCCATTGCCTTGCGGATGATAGGCAATTGAATGACCCAAAATTATATGATATTTATGACAAAATTCTACCATCCTTTTTTATTTGAAAGCTACTGCATTATCAGTGATTAACTTGTTTGGACAACCAAAGCGAGACAAGATGTTATTTTCAAGAAATGAAATGATTACCGTGTCTGTCATTTGTCTGGTAGGAGCTGCCTCAATCATTTTGTGAAGTAGTCTGTTGCTGTAACGATCCACCTATGTTGTCCGGAAGAGGCGGGATGAATTTCCCCAATGAAATCCAACCCCCACTACTGGAATGGAGCACTCACTTTGATAGGCTTAAGTGGCAAAGGCTGTAATTTTTGTTTCCCTTCGAAAATTTGACACTTATGACAGCGCTTTACCATCTTGTGCACATCAGCAAACAAAGTAGGCCAGTAGTATCCTGCTCTCAAAATTTTGTTCGCTGTTGATTTCCAAAAAAGATTTCCACCACACTCTCCTCCGTGGAAATCCTCCATGACTTTCTTTGCCTCCTCTTCCACCAGACAGTGTAACAAAATGCCACAGGGATCTTTCCAATACATTGCAGAATTCAAGATACAAAACTTGGCAGCCTTCAATTTGAGTGTTCTTGCTTTGTTTCTAGCCATGCCGGGCGGTGGTGATAGATTTTTCAGCACATATATTATATCATAATACCATGGGGGCAAAGAAAACATTTCGGATACCTGAACTGAATTTCCTTCATCATTCTCCTCAGACATGGCAGCGATCAGATTTATGTCCAATGCATGCAAATTTGATTCAGCCATTAGCTTCGCCAACCCCTGTCCTTTGACCAGCTTTGTAGGCTTTATCTCCACATCGTATTCTAGCAAGGCTACGATCCATTTGCCTCTTCTCCCTTCCGGATCGGTCTGCACTAAAACATCTTTCACAACAGTATTAGGAACATAGGCCAGAATGTGAGAATGTAGGATATACACCCGGAAATCCTTCAGTGCCTTTACCAATGCCAGGGCCTACTTCTCAATGATGTTGTACTTCAAAGATGCATTCCTTATAGCCCTGCTGAAGAATGTAATGGGTCTTTCATGATCATCCCTCTTCTGCAATAGTACCGCTGCCATAGTGTGCTCAGAAGCAAATGAAAACAATATGAAATCTTGAGTGTAATCCGGGCTGACTAGAACTGGAGCTGAAGAAAGGGCCAATTTGACCAAGTTGAAAGATTTTACAGCCTCATCTATCCATTTCACCTGGCTATCCTTCTTAAGCATGTTGGTCATTTCTTTTAAGTGTTCCACAAGATTAGGCACAAAGCGACGCAGAAAATTCATCTTACCGTTGAATGACTGTATCTCCTTTTTGTTCCTAGGCAGATCGATTTGCTGAATTGCTTACACAGGTGCTAGGTGTATGCGGATGCCATCTTTTGAAATGATATGCCCAAGTAATTTTCCTTCCTCCATGGCGAACAAGCTCTTCTTAGGATTCAGCGATAGTCCATATTTCCTGCATTTTTGAAAGACAATTTTAGGTGATGCATATGCTCTTCATCAAATTTAGAAAACACCGTCAAGTCGTCCAAGTACACCACCAAAAACACATCCTTCTCATTTGCAAACGCCAAGTCCATTGCACGCTGAAATGTGGCACCTGCATTCTTTAAACCAAATGGCATTTTGGCATAGTGAAATGTTCCCCATGGAGTTGCGGATGCTATCTTATCTCTATCATCTTCATGGACTGAAATTTGGTTATATACTGAATAACCATCAAGCAACGACATACGAGATTCCCCCACTACTCGCTGAAGTATATGTTCCATCTTGGGCAGCGGATAGTTGTCCTTCAATGAGACCTTGTTTAGATTTCTGAAATCTATGCATAGGCGGATCTCACCGGTCTTCTTTCGTACAGGTACTAAGTTAGATATCCAATCTGAAAATCTAATAGGCACAATGATACCTGACTTGTACAACCTATTTACCTCTTTTTCGATGGATGGAAGCAACTTTGGATTGATCCTTCTCAGCTTTTATCTAAATGGTTTTTGATTGGGCTTGATAGGTATTGTGTGCTGAATGATATTCGTACCATAGGTCTTTAAATCAGAATAATCCCAAGCAAATACATCTGCAAATGAAGCCATCAAACTGATATATTTTCCCTTGATTTTTGGTGGTAATGCTTTGGACAATTTTACCAATTTTGGATTTGCAACTGTACCAATGTTGACTTCTTCCACACCTTTCTCTGTCGGCTGCAATGTTGGATTGCGGGCTACATTATCCTGATCAAAACGTTCCTCTAGGGGTATCAAGCCTTTAGGAATGATGTTATTCTTCAGCTGTAATACGTCCATTTGATTGATCTGCACTTCTTCTGTACCATTCCCTTTGTCCTCATCATTTTCCACATCAATTAAGGTTTCTTTGAATTTGCCTTTAGAAAATCCTTAATCTCCTCATCATCTTGGAATACTTGCCAATGTCGCTGATTGTCTGGAATGGTTGGACGGTGCTTGACATGGATTTCAAATTTATTGTTGGAGTTCATGGGGATCTTCAAGCTGCTTGCTGCCTTGGCAAGAGCATCAGCAATACTATTTTGTATTCGTGGCACACATGTCAAGGTGTATTCAAAAAATAGCTTCAAGATGTCCAAAACTGCATTATGATAGGCCCACATCCTAGGATGTTTTACTTAATACTCACCTCTGACTTGTTTTATCACCAACTCGGAGTCGCCATATACTGAAATCCTCTTTGCTTTCAACTTCCTAAGAATCTTCAGGCGAGCAATCAGAGCTTCATCTTCGGCTTCATTATTGGAACATTCGAAGGCCAACTTGTAGGAGCAAACTCTCACGCTGCTAGGCACTTTGTTTAGGGCAGAGAATGGACTGCATACCCAAATACCAATACTAGCGCCATCATTCCCTACTGCTCCATCAAAATCCATGGTCCACAAGCCTTCTTCTTCTTCTTGCAAGTGCTGAAAATCTTTTTGCTGTCCATTGTTTGTTTGTTGTCCGTCATTTTCAGCTAATTGCCCAACCTTTTGTTGCTTTTCTTGTCCTTCTTTCTTCAAAATCTCTCTAAAATTTTCTGTTATCTCTGGAATGTCGTCTGCTTCTACCATCTGACTATCTATCTCATTTAAACTATCTGAAAACAAAACAAAAGACTCTAAATCTGTATGTACATAGTTTATAGGATGATTTATTGATTTCTCCTTGCTTGTGATCATATATTTAATCTTTTGTTCCCGATATAACTTCCTCATTTGTCCAAACACAGGGATTGTTGCATAGGAGAAATCCAGCTGTAGTGTCCCTTTCAATTTTGCTACCCAAGACCTGGAAAGAAGCATGCCAAACCTTGGAGGAATGTTTGCTACCACTACATCCATCAGAACATTTTTCATAGGAAGCTGATCTAAACTTACAACTAAGTCTTTGATGAGCCCTATGCACCTTACTCTGCTAGAATCGAATGAATAGAGATCATGGTATTGGCGGGTGATGTCCAGGCCAAGCTTATCCATGATAGCCTTGGGCATGAGATTGTGAGAAGCTCCAGAATCGAACATGGCATTGTGTAGCACAAAGTCATGCAATCGTAAACTGATATAGAAGGGTGGCACCTCGCTCTCAGGAGACTCACCATTCGTCGCTGGCCCAAAAATCATTTCAGGTTGATCATCTTCCATGTTTACCATGTCATACATTGGGTCCAAATTCAACATTTTAGAAATCTGTCCTCTGTAACCGCTGTTCTTCATGATTTCAGTCAAAGGGATGGATACCTTTAGCTTAGAAATCTCATTCTCTAGGCTGAAGGCGGGAGTTCTTTCTACCTCTTTGACTGGGATCTCTTTCCTTTCCTTCTCTTTTGAGGTGGCTGGTTGCTGTGATTGTTCTGCTGATTTCGATTTGCTGCTCTCTGGAACCACTGCCTCCTTTCCCTTTCTTTGTGTCGCTGATGGATCCTTCTTTGTTGTTTCATCCTCCTTCTTTTTCTGAATTGGTCTGGTTGGTACATCTCTGTTTCTAAGAGAATATCGCTGCTGTTGTGTGGACAAAGCATTCATATACCCCCTTTAATATTCTTCTGACTCTTCTTCCAACACGGTTTCGTTAGCTAAAATAAAATCAGTGTCTTGGTGTGTAGCTTAATTTATTGCGCATTCTTCTTCTTTGGTGATGTAAGTAGGAAGCTCATCTGGAGTAAAGAGATGGTTTTCCTCGCCTATTACATTCCCGTCCTCATTTGACTCCAGTCCATGTACAAAATTCTACTGCAAAGGTGTTTGTACCAGCTGTTGTGTTGTCTGCTCTTGAGTCCGCTAATCTCTTTGTCTTATCCTATATTGTGGCTGATGTTGGCCACGAAAGTTAGGATTCCTAACTTGTGGCTCTGGCTTGTCAAGTTTTACTCTCTCAAGCATATGTTCTACCTTTTTGAGCAATTGATCCATTGAAGAAGATTCTTCTTTCACCGTGGTTTTCTTCTCTGCTTTCGCCCTTGCTCTTTTGGACAACAGATTTGCCTCAATGCTGACCGCAATTTTCTGCATGTCTTCCATTGTAGCCGGTTCTCTCTCTCTTAATTGGTACACCATGTCAACATCAAAACCATCCGGAAACTTCATCATTGCTAGTCCCACAGGTGGCTTTATATGGTCTGGAATTTTGTTGTAGATTGCATTCAATCTAACACAATAATCTTGGACCGACTCACCGGCATTCCGCTTGATTTGTTCATACTCAGCCAGAATTTGAAGGGGATTATTTTTCACTTCCCAACTGTTCAAAAATTGTCTTTGTAGCTCAGCCAAGGTGGTGATACTTGTAGCCGTCAAACCTCTGAACCATTTCCTCACATCACCTGCAAATGTTTGTATAAAGAGCCTCATTGCCACGTTCTCCGCATTGATCTCATGAAGTTCATAGAAGTCTGCCATTTTATCCACATGTTGTTGAGATGTAATACTGGTAGGAGTGCCATTAAAAAATGGTATTTTACTTTGATAGTCATTTGGCATGTCATCTAGGACTTGGGGCAGAACAAGGGGTGCGAAACGGGCAGCCATCATTCTTGGTGGATTTGGCCTTGGAGGCGTTGGATGAGTGTGCACAGTTTGCAAGGGGCTTGCACTTGGAGTTTGGGGCTGTGTGGCAATGTATTTATCAATTAATCTAATAGCTCTTTCCATCTCAAGGTCTACAATAAATTGCGGATCGGGGACGGTGTAATCAACAACCTTTTCGGATTTAGATTCAAACAGTGATATCTCAAATCGTTCGTCAAACTCAAGCTCTTCAAGATACTCAAAAATGTCGGGGCATGAATGGGATTTGAACATGGGGGTTATGGTGCTTTCTTGATGAAGGAGTCTTGGGATCAAATTGGGATTTTCGTAAATATGAGGAGGGTCCAGGTCTGGATTCGCTCTGGTATACCGTCTCGAAGCCAGCGTGCTATTGGGATAAATTACGGGACACAACCAACTTACTCAGCCTTTCTAATCCTAAGCTCCTCATCTGGAAGCCTAGAATTCTTATGAAACAAGGGGATTTGATTTTCAACTTATCTCCCCAGTGGAGTCGCCACTATGTTAGCACCTAAATCTGCCTTATGCTGAAGGAAGGCAAAAATTAGGGTAACCACAAACCACGCTCAGTCTGGTAGCTAGCCCTACCAGAGCAGGAGAGGGCTCTCTCCGAGTCACGCTCAGTGAATATATGATCGGAAATGGTCTGAGATGACTTACAATACACTGTTTACCTTAGGCTAGTAAGTGGATAGGGATTTTGGAAAAGATTTTATGAAGTGACCGAGCTTCCGGGATGTATATGGGACTGGCGATCAGCAAAGAACATAGAATTGAAAATGAAGGCACAGATTATTCCGTGAGGCAAGGTAGGCGACAAGTGCAACAATTTCGGCTTAAGGTAACGCGGAATGGAAAGATTGCTGAAGAGAGTGAAAAGGGCATGGTCGCATGAATCCTTTTCAACAGAAGAATAACACTGCACATGAAATTTTCCCACAGGCAGAGCAATATAAATTGAATTCTACCTAATCTCACTTAGAAAATTTCACTGAAATGAAGCATGAAATGAAATATGAAACATAACAAGATACATATGCAACATAAGAACACATTTTCTACACTCACGACCACAAGAATCTCATGAAACAGAGCCGCTGCCTTTCATTAATCCTCTGTCAAAAATACACAGTGCAGAAACAACTTAATAAAATCATTTTTACAGAGTTGATAACATATTAAAAAAGAGTTATAAAATATTAATCAAAATAGAAAAATTAATAAGAAGTAATATGATTTATGTATAGAATAATTAAACTATTTTATTAAAATATAAAATAAAGTGTAAAAACAGAAATTAATATTAAATATAATATTTAAAATATTTATTAAAAAATTTAAATGAAAAACTTAATAGTGATTTTTTTAACAACCTTTTTCTTTAATAACATTAAGGATAATTGTGAAAATGGAATATATTCCATGCCAAAAATAAATGAGTTAAAATAACAAATTTTTCTTTAATTATTCATTTACATATGACATTCTCATATTTTCTTTAATTCTAACTATTAATAACATTTATTATAAATATTATTATTACAATAATTTGAGCTTTTCTTCCAGGCAGATTTTTATGTTATGATTTGCCTGAATGGATCTTTCCCATACACCAGCGTCAATTTCTATGTCTTTTAAATTTGAAAGCTTCTTGATTCCTACCAGCAATCTCTTGAGTGCGCTGCAATATTGTATATTCAAGAGTTGAAGCTTGGGCATTGTACCCTCCATCCACGCAACATTTGATGATGAGGAGGAGCTTGATATATTCTCTAACACCGGCATTTTCCACATCTGCAAGCGCTCCAACATCGGAAATCCACCAACGCTTCCCCTAATCCCCAACTCCCTCACTTTATTTAACATCTCTAATCTCAATACCCTTAAATTTGGCAATCTCTACAATGGTGGAAGCTCCTCCAGACGGTCACAACTGAACAAGCATAGCTGCTCTAGTCGTTCAAAGTCACAAATACAATTGGGCAAACTTGTCCCTTCATAACTAAAGAGACCAAATGTCTGCAGGTTCTTCATGTTTTGCATGTCGGGGGAAGATCCTCCATTACCTCATGCTCATTCCTATCAAATTGCAATACCAAATGCTTCATCTACAACCAAGTTCCCATTGGACCCACTTTTATTCCCCACCTTTTTCCGTCTACTGTCTTTCCCGCTTTGACATATATACGGAGCTCCATCAAATTTGGAAAATTTGTAAAATCCTTCAAACTGCACATACCACTCTCACCTTCGTCCACGCCCAGCACAACCTTTCCTGTCAACAAGCCTAGCTTGTTCAATGACGTAAATTGAGAGATCCCACGTGGAATCCCCGCTAATCTCTCACACTCATTTAGATCTAAATGCTTTGAGATTTTTCAGGTCTCCTATTGTACATGGCAACGATTTTAGCCATTGACAGTCTCGAAGATGCAAAAATTACAATCGAGAAAGATTGCATACCTCAATGGGCAGAGCACTGATTTTGGTTCCATTCAACCCTAGAAACTCAAGTTGTATGAGTTGCCACATCGACTCTAGTAACGATGTTATATTGGTGTCGCTAAGATCCAGAACCCTTAAGAGGGGAGATTGAGTAAGAAGCCATTTGGAACTTCTCTTAAACCCTCATTTTGGGCTAAGATCAAAGTTCCTAGTGTTGCTGGACATCTAAAATCTGTGGGCAGAAATGCAGTATCATTATAATAGCGAATTACTTTTCTCTTGTAATCGTCCATCACTTGTTCTACAAGAAACCGGTCCAGCTTTTGACTTGTTCTAAATAAACATTTTTCTTCCTTTTCACCAATATGGAGTGCCATATCACGAATAATGTCATGAAATTTTATCCACTTCTTTTGGCCAATAACAATATCATTGCTAACATGCTCAAACAAGCAAAGTTCTACTAAAATATTTACATACCTACCTCCTACTACCATTATTTGGCTTTTGTCTGTGCTACTAACCAATCCATCCCCTATCCACATCTCCACCAATTGCTCCACCTCAATCTCTACGTCTTCGGCAAAGGCACGACAATATAGAAAATAGTTCTGTAAGTTACGATTGTAACTCCATTTGAGTCACCCATAGAGATCTTCATCAATAGCACTATACAACTTTAGAAAATCAGGATCTACATTTTCATTTGAGTTAGAGCAAAACTCCACTCATCAGCAGAAGTATTACCTTTCATTGCTGCTGCAACAACATTTATCGCCAATAGTAGACCTTTACACTCTTCTGCAATTTCTCTAGCAATATCCTCTACAATTTTCTTAGGAGCATGGCTTGCATTGAAGGCAACTTTGCCAAACAATCCCCATCCTTCTTCCATGGATAGGGGTTTTATCTGTATGGAGTAGTCATCATTTGCCCCTATTTTTCAAATCACTTCTTTGCTGCGGGTAGAGATTACCACTCTACTACCTTTATAATTTCCCAAGGGGATTCCCAGTTCTTCTTCCATGTGGATTTGATTCCACACATCTTCCAGAATGAGCAAAACTTTCTTCTCCTTGAGATAATTAGAAAGTTCCCTCTTTCGCATATCAAGAACAGCAGAAGTGCTCTCAGCATTAGAACTGCCCATCCCCAAGTTTAAACTGATTTCTTTCACAATAACACTCTGCAACTCCTGAATGTTAAACTTTTCTGAAACAGTTAACCAAATCACGTTTTCAAACACATTACCTTTCTTGTGGGTGTTAAAGACCATTCTCAGCAATGTCATCTTGCCAACGCCACCCATCCTAATGACGCCTATTACCTGAAATGGATGATCTTCCACATCTTCAAGCCTTCTATTCAGCCACATCTCCGCTTCTTTTATCCTAGAGCCCACAAAGCCAGACTCCGGTACTGGCTGAAGGAATGCCCCTGCTTCCAGTGGCTCAGAAGAAATAATCCCTTGAGTAGAACTTCTAGTTGAAATGGCATCTTCAAGATTGATGCGGCGCTCAATGATATTTAATTTGCATTCTCTAATTTTCCCACACTGTCTGGGCTTGCAGAATCGGCAATCTAAGCAACCTTTCCGTTGTTGGGAGCATTGTATGACGCTCTCCACATCTTGCAGGGAAATTCAGAGCCTTTCCAACCCATCATTCAGAGGGGGAGGAATAATTCTTTGCTGATGTTGAAATTGGTTGACCATGTCATCTAAGAAGACTCTGGCACTACTTAGCTTTTCTTGCAGAAACTATGTGTTTCTTTCCAAGTGAATAACATCATCTATGGTTTGGACTAGTGGAGAAATAACAACACTAACAACGCTGCTTATGATGTTGGCTACTGCTACAGTGCAAACGACCTCCATGGCTTTTGCAAAGACGAAGCAAGCAAAGGGAAAAAGCAGAAAAAATATGGAAAATAAATTTTGAAAATAGAGAAAAAGAAAAAACAATATGAAAAATCAGTGGATATTTGCAGATAAAATTATATGTATGGAAGGCGAGGTGAATAGGTACAACAATGAATCCAATAAATATAGAGCAAGCAGTGGTCGTTTCTCCTGATTTTCTTTGGGAAGAATGTGACGGAAAAAAGGAAAAGTGAGAATAAAAGGAAGGAAGGAAGCAGTATGAGTGTGACCAAAGGAAAGAAAAAGCAGGAGAGTTGAAAACCATGAAGGCACATGAGTGCGACCGAAGAAAGAAAAGGGGGAGAATAATAAACAGGCAAGGCTAGCAATGCAACGAAAAACAAACTTGCAAACAGAGCAAAAGCAAAACGAATATCGAAGGAAGGAAGGAAGGAAGGAAGGAAGCAATATGAGTGTGACCAAAGAAAAGAAAAAGAAGGAGAGCTGAAAACCATGAAGGCACATGAGGGTGACAAAAGAAAGAAAGAAACAAGCACATCTTGAGATGGACAAGGAAGGAAGGAAGCAGTATGAGTGTGACCAAAGAAAATAAAAAGAAAGAGAGTTGAAAACCATGAAGGCACATGAGTGTGACTGAAGAAAGAAAAGTGGGAGAATAATAAACAGGCAAGGCTAGCAATGCAACGGAAAACAAACTTCTTATACATATACATACATACATAGATACATACATACACACACAGATATATATATATATATATATATATATATATATAACTTCTTATCGAATTTTATTTTTACACAATATTACATTTGTTCGAATACATATAAATATGCTCAAGATAAACATCACAAATATATATATATATATATGAACAAAAAGTATATGTTCTACACAAGTGAAACAAACACTCAAGTAGAAATTTTACTAGTTATATTGGTTTTTTTTTTCCAAAAAATAAAAATTTGTAAGTATCAATTTAACATAGTGCTATTCTTTTTCAAGAAAAATATTACAAATTTGCAAGTATCAATTTTAACATAGTCCCTAAGCATATAGATATTTTTTGAAAAATCATGTAAAAACAAAGCTACACATGTTTGATATCTATGTCCATATTTTTCTAATGGACTATGTCAATGGCTGAAATTTGGAGTTGCTTGAATCAATTCACCATCACTCTATACAATTGACCATGCAATCAAATGCATCTAGTTTTGAATCATGCTTTGAAAGCTCTATATCTCATCTATAGTCTTTTAGAGAAGGTGATTCCATTATTATGGAAGGTTCCCTATCTAGTGTATCTTCTTGAGTTCTAGGCTTTCACAATGACAATGGCATTTTTGTATAAGTCCAATCTTTTGAATCTTCAATTATTTTTTGACCTCTTAAATTTCACATGTAAAATATTTGTCATCATGCTTACACCCAAACAATACCTATTTGATAAAGGAGTCTTATTAGTCCATGCATAAGGCTTTGACTTCTGACTCAAAGTCTAATGTAAATTACTAAACTCAAGTAATTCTAATAATAATCTCAATGATTTCCATTGGGTTCTTTCCTTTCTCGGCTAGTGCCTTGTACCTTTGTTAAGGTACAACCCTATTACTAAGGAATTTTCGCTTGTTGTATCTCTTCTCTAGTGAAGATTTAACCCATTCAAATATAAGGTGTCATTACTAAGGATTAGACTAGTTTTTTGTACGCTATGCCATAATAAATTTCTAACAGTGATTTTTTGCATTATAGTATTTCATTTTACGAATTCGATAATCCAAAGTCAAAGTTATTTCTACCATTTCCCTTATCTCATGTCTCTATTGTAATTAATAACCTCTTCACATAAGCTTGGGAAGGGTTTGACACTTAAACCCTATCAATGTATTTTGGGCACCTAAATTGTGTCAAACAATGTTTTTATTTTCTAACACCTAATTGTATCAATCGATACCCCAAGGGTTAACTAGGGTGCCTACTGTACTATCACTATTTTCAGGTCTCTGCTAGTATACATTTACTTTGGATTTCTCGTCACAACCTACAAGATTTATTTTTTCCACCTTTACTTACCATGCCTTATCATTTCAGAAGGGGAATTTTAGTATACTCTTGTTTATAACTACATCAACGAAGGCTCCCATAGGCACCCTGATCTCATTAGAGAATTGAAGTATCCTATTTTCATATACCATATAGGTTACATATTTAACAAAACCCTATAAGCATTCGGTTCTTTATTAGAGAATTGAGGTATCCCACTTTCATATAACATGTAGGTTGTACCTTGAATTCAAGCACACCTTGCCTATACCTATTTTATTTGTCAAGATCTCATATTCCCATGTACAAATATTATGAATTGTTAAATGTTTAAAATTTTGTAGCGTAATGGTTGTTTGAAAATTTAAATGCATTCTAATACCTACATAGCCAGCTCTCAAATAGAACCAAATGGAATCCAAATACACATATAATTTTACAGTCAATGAACACTATCAAATAGAACATGCATGCTAGTGAAACATGTAACGCAAAAAAAACCCATGAAAGTTATATTTAAAATTCAAATAAAAACAGATATGCTCACTGTATCCATTGGATATTCTCATTGTACCCATTGTTGGAACTGTACTTGAGAAAAATACATTGTCCTCCATCCATGAACCAATCCACCAGTCTCCCCACACCCAAGTCGAGATTCAATTGCCAAGGAATCCCTTTGTGTTTCCAGATCAAGTATTTTATCCTTTCCTCCCTAGCATATCTTTCCTCAGCGGCGTCCCACTTTTCAGGGTTTTCCAATCCAATATCCTAGGCTTTTCTATTTTTTCTTTTTCTTTTTTCAGAAAAAAAGGCGTCTTTTCATTTTTATTTAAAGCTTTCTTTTTTCTCCCGTGACGATTTATTCACCCTTACTTAGTGTTTTTCCTTATACTGAGTGATTTAATAGATTTTCTCTCCAATCGTATTAAATCTTATTAACCAACCCCTAGGGATTTTTTTGGAGTGATATAAGGGAAGATTTTTCTTCATCTTATCAATCAACCTTTATTACATCATCGTACTTTATGCCAAATTCATAATGGCATCTATCATTCAGTCTTAATGTAGAAACATATTAACTTAAAGGTTGAGGGGTGTTATATATATGTGTGTGTGTGTATCACGTGATCTGATTTGAAATTGGGAATAGATGGAGTATCATTTACGGATATGAATCTAAGGAATTGTTTTTATTTTTATTTTTTAATCAAAATATTTTTATAATAAATAAAATAAAAATCATATATAAAAATGTATTATATTTTTTATTGATTAACAAGACAAGGGGATGAAGCTAGGAGTATGGAGCATTATGCTTGAGTAGATAAAAAATTGTTCTATAATTCTAGAGGCTCGCCTTCGTTTGGTGATCGTAGGATTGTTACGGACCTTCTTTCTAATTGTTAGAAAACCCTCCATTAACATGGAACACGACATTTTTGAGATGGTTTAGGGGTGTAAAAGAAGGGGTTGACACCTAGAGGAAGAATGTATACAAATCAACAACATTCCTCACACAAGAGAAAGACAGGGGATGCGAAATTTTCATAACTACTATGCATGCATTGGAGCATTCTATATCATCTCCACCTCTTTTTGGAAAACAATAAAATGCTCGAATGGGTGCATACTGGTCATGGAAATTTCACATCCCCTGTCTTTCTCTTGTGCAAGGAAGGTTGTTGATTTGCATAAAGTCTTCCTCTAGGTGTCAACCCCTTATTTAATTCCCCTAAACCATCTCAAAAATATATTGCTTCATGCTAATGAAGGGTTTTCAAACAATTAGAAAAGAGGTTCCTAACAAACCTAGGATCACCAAACTAAGGCCAACCTCTAGAATTATCTAACATTGTTCGATCTACTCAAGGACAATGCTTCATACTCCAAGCTTCATCCCATTGTCTTGTATTTCATCATCATTGATAATGAATGTATGGGAATTACAATAAATGTTGCAATATTGTCCTTATGCTTCATGTAGAACCACTAATATCACTTGATCCAAAAGTGATAAAACCCTCCTTACCTTTACTTTAATAACTTAATACTTGGTGTGAGACTATGTTGATTAGTAATATGCACTATTGTTTGCAAATAATAATTATAGAAATTATAATAGGAAAATAAAAATTAAAAACTCCAATAAAAATAATATATTTTCTTTTTTTAAGAAAAAAATATTAAAAATAATGTATTCACTTAAAAAAATAGAAACTCTTTATTAAATAAGAGCCCAAGAAACTAATATAAGATTTTATAATACTTAAAAACTTATTCCCGAAAAAATAATATAATTAAATATGTCATAAGTAAATTAATTCCACTCAATTTTATTTGAAACATTGTGAAATCTTTTTAAAATTATAAGTTTGCATTGTGTAATTCATAAAATTCAAATATTTTAAAATATTTAAACATTAATTGTATTTATATAAAAAAAAAATGAAAAACAAAATATCAAAATATCACAATATACCCAAAAATAAAAATAAAAATTTAAACAACTTTATTATGATATATAGTTAACATCTTAACTCTTATCTTTATCATGATATATTCTTAATATCACAAGTCCTATGACATTTCTAACAACTTAATTTACAATCTATAATTTATTTGATTTATTGTGAAGATTTATGTGTACTTGTCCAAAAGTTTCTCTATTTTACTTTGGTGGAATAGCTCTTTTCAAAAAATTGTGCATGATTATGTATAGATATTTTATCTAAATTTCTTAAATTAAATTATATGTGACATAAAATTTCATTTTTTTCATTTATATAATCTGTTAACATGGATTTAATTTTTATAACTGTGATATTATTATGGAGATTTAAAATTTATTAATACCATATGCATATACATACTAAATTATAAATTGTCGCTTTATAAATTATAAATACTAATGTAATTTTTATTTATTATAAAAAGTTTGAAAATTGTAATATAAATATTTAAGCTATGGTAGTTTCATTTAAAATATTCTTCATTAAAAAATTATCTTACTAGTAAAAAGGTTGCTTCAAGAATAGAGATAAAAATAATCTCATAAATATAAACGGAATCTTAAATCGTCTTTCAAATAAGCATTTCAAGAGGGAAATATTTATTAAGTTATTTTCTAAGTTTAAACACTCCAACATCGAAATTTCAATGAAATGATGAAAACAAATTATCATAAAAGTAAGTGCCCGTAAACTTTACACACTTCAAACATTATCCCATCGAAATTTGAATAAAATTAAGTACTTCAGTGAAATTGAATATATAAACCAAATTTGGATACAAACTAAAATGAAGTATTCAAACCCAATTTTGTTACAAAATTATGTACAGAGATATTCCTTGGCAGAGTCTATGAAAGCTGAAAATTTACTCCCATTTTCCTGTGTACTTGACATGATATTATACAAATTCCTTTCCAAACCACGGTTCGGCCCTTTCAAATGACTGATATCTATAAAGTAATACCGTGATTTCAAATGCTGTAAACATCTCAGATGTCGTAAAGTAAAATTTTAATAAGACTATGGTGGCAAACATATCGTTAAAAAAGTTTAGACTCCCCGGACGCAAATATTCCATCATGGCACTCCACTTCGAACCCACAGAACATAGGAAAGTAGAGAGTAAAAGGCCATCGGTGAGCTCGCCATCACTGAGAATCTGCTCCTTTGCGATAGTGAGCAATGTTTTCTCTAAAGGCTGTCGTCTTCTAAGGCATACCCTCAGTGGAAGGGCGATTTCCATCCATTTTAGATCAATTGTTGTCGTCTTCGTAATTGCCATTAGCAGGCTCAAGGTCTCGCTGAAACATAAAATATTCAAGGAAACCATTACTTTCTTCCACAAAACCTAAGGGCAACTATTTGTCAAACTGCGATACAGACTTTGTTCAAATGTCTTTCATAACAAACCATTGCTTGAAGAGCACGAAAGTCAAAGATCTGTGAGATGAAATAAGTTGTGAGCTCCACGATGCCTTGTGCTTGAGTGATGCGCTGTATTTATGCTCTACAGATTCCCATAGATCTACCTGGTACAAGATTTAGTGGAGTCAAACAAGGAGCTAATGCCATTTGGGAACAACTTGATGCCATCATTCATGAGGAAAGTTGCATTAAAAAGAGGGAAACGCTTCTCCGGAGATAGCTTTATCTTTCCTGCTCTCTAATGGTGACGAATGAGGTGAAGCTCTCACACACGACGAGAATAAGGATAACATCCTTATGCTCTTAATAAAATACCTTCACAACCAGCTCTGGATTGTCGAGGTTCAATAAGTATCTGGAGGAGAATCCTCACTCCTATGAAGGAGTACCCAGGGACATGTCTAGAAATGCCCCATTTTCAATCGATCGCATGTCTCGTAGTTTGCTCCATACCTGATTTACAATGTATTTCGACTTCTCTGGAAGAGGATGATACTAGGAGAGATCCCTGGAGAGATCCATGGATTCATTTCATCTCATTTAAGAAATTTCGCGGGCACCCGCGGAGATAACATTTGAATTTTGAATTTTTTCTGTACCAAGGCTGCATTGAATGATTATGGTAGACTGTCTTATCAACCGAGGCGGAGATAACATTTGAATTTTGAATTTTTCCTGTACCCAAGTTGCATTGAATGATTATGGTAGACTGTCTTATCGACCAGGGTGGAGAAATGCACGGATGCCGGCGAATGTTCGCATGGAAGCCCATGGTCTTGCCCATGGGCATGCATGGTGAAGGGGCCTCCATAGGGGCATTTAATGCCCTATGGCAGGCTGGTTAGCTCTTGCCCAAACCTACGTTATGGGGAAGAGTTAAGAAAACATAGGTGTCGGGAAATTAAGATAACCCGTAATATTTGCCATGCTATGGCATGACCATCATCCATGGCAACATCCAACCCTCTCCAAAAAGTCAAATTATAGACTATTCCATTGGGGAATGTTGTAGAGATTTGAGAGTTAAAATTAAATGTCATCCCTTTTTCTATGCACATGATGAAGAATATGCTATGTTTATCAAATTTCATCTTTAATATTAGTTAGGTTGAAAACAAAACTTCCAAAACCCTCATTCTATAATAAACGTATCTGTTAATATAAATATTTTAATTTTAATAATACTTTCATCATATATAAATGAAATATGCATATGTATATCATCATTATAAAAATAAAAAATATAAATTAAGTAATATATATTTTTATCAACATTAAATTATTTTTATTTTCTTTTATTGATCAGGAGCTCAGGACCAAGTGTCGTAAAATGGTCAAAAATTAAAGTGCTTAGAACTGATTGGAACTTGAACGACCGGATAGAGCTCGTCTTCCTGATTCCGGCGCCGCAAACGGTTCGAAAAACGGTCGCCGTATGAGAAAGTTATGCCAAAAATAAGAATTGCCTGATAACATTAGAATTTTGAATTTTGAAAAAAAAATTAAAAAAAGAATATTCCGCAAAATATTCCTGGGAATATTCATTTTCAACAACCAATCACAGGCTGCCATGTGGCAAGCCCGGAGGCCGCCACGTGGCCCATGATGACATCAACAAAGGTTGTTGGGTGCATTTAAAAGTTTTGAATTTTGAAAAAAAAAATTAAAAAGAGAATATTCCTGGGAATATTCATTTTCAACAACCAATCACAGGCTGCCATGTGGCAAGCCCGGAGGCCGCCACGTGGCCCATGATGACGTCAACAAAGGTTGTTGGGTGCGTTTAAAACTTTGGTCGGATGGAGGATCGAACCCACGACCTCCATATTACAAGCGAACTAACTTACCGTTGGGCCACAACGCCAAACATTGAATGGATGGCGCACCGAACTTTATTTAAAAGTTTAAATTGTCATTGTCAGGAAAGGAATGGGGCCAGCCCCTGAGGGCCAGCCCCGCATGCCATATAACCTCAGGCCGAGAACTAAGGGCTTAAGCACCAGCACCAACCGCCAGCCCAAACGGTCAGCACAAAATCCGAGGCCAACATTTAATATAACTGCAGTTAAGTTGGCGGGATTCTTGGCGGACCGCCAAATTTGGCGGACCCGCCATAATTGGCGGACTTATCTGGACCTCCACTACAGTTAGCTGGAGTTTTTCTAGGGACAGACTGGAGAAACATTAAATGGCCATAACTTTGGCTAGGAAAGTCGGTTTTGGACGATTTTTTATTTTTATTTTGGGTCTCTTAGACCTTCTGAAGCCATTGGCACAGGTTTCACAGTCATCTGAGGTCATTTGTAGGTGTTTTTGCTTCGTGGAAGTTCCAGGAGCCACCAGGGCCAAATCAGTTTGGGAGCTGCATTGGGAATTGTGCAGCCAGTGAATGTGGAACGAAGGTCATTCCTGAAGGTTTTCAGCATTCTGAATCCATTTCTACAGCTCTTTTTGCCTTCTGAGGCATTATTCTCACTGTTTAGCTTCAGGGAAGCTTTCAGGGCAACTAGGGCCATTTCAGTGCATGAGCTGTTTCGGGGCTATGTTCATCCGTTTTTGGTGATTCAAAAGCCTATGTCTGCTATTTTCGACCTTCTGAGTCTAATGGCAAAGGTTTCAAAACCATTTGAGGTCATCTTCACCTCGAAATTCTCCATGCAAGTTTAAAGAGCCATTAGGGCCAATTGGGGAAAGTACTGTATAAGGTACAAAATTCATTGTTTAGTGTTTGGGAAAGAGCATGTTTGGCTAATTCCTATCTTCTGATTCTGTATTTACAGTCAGATCTGTCCTTTGATACACCCATATTCTTGTATTAGCCTTTGTAGCAATTTTAATACAAGAGGACAAGCCTAGTTGGAGAGGCTTGGTCCAGCAGATGTAGCCCAGGAGGGGGTGAACTGCTTTATCATTTTGATGTCTTTATTTGCTGAAGATGATATGCTAAACAAAACTGATATAAAGTATTAAACAACAAATAAATATAACTTACATACACACATAATCACCTTTTCAGCTACAAAAAGTTACTTGTCTCATTCCGCAAGACCTTAACCTTCAAGTATGTGTATGTCAAAGACTTCTAAGTGTTTACTTTGTTATTTCTTTAGGCAGAGCCTGTAGAGGGCTAGGTAGCCTCTGGAACTCATCCTCTTTTTAGAGGTGACATGTCCGGTGAATTCCCCTACAGTCTATCTCTGTATAAGAAATAAGAAGTTTATACATTTTTAGAGGTCATTTGGAGTGTCTAGCTCACAATTGAAATTATTGGAAATGGATACCTTGCACCCTTAAACAAGTACATTCCATTTTCAGATCATTTATAAATATTATAGAAAAAAAATTAATACCGTGCGTGTGTATTTAATTCTAAGTATCATATATATAATTTAAAATGAATCTAAAATATATCGCGCGTGTTTTTAATTCTAAGTATCATATATATGTATAAAATTTATTATGAAACTAAAATATATCTTATTTTTATTATGAGCACTAATTATTAGTAAATACCAAACTATAGTTACTGAAATTCCTTAAAATTAATTACATTAAGCTTTTGTAAAATATATTTTACATATCTTTTCAAAAGAAGGGAAGTTGCGAAGCAGCAAGTCCTTGCATTGAGTGGGGTAGAATGCTTTTCTGTGCTAGCGCGACCAAGTCAATAAAAGAAGTGGTTACTGAAGCGACGTTCCCCACATAGACCTCGAGGACCCTGGGACGACAGACCTTCGTGAACCAAAAGTGAACTGACCTTATGAACATTTTTTTCGCAGTCCATTCACTTGTCTACCAATATCAGTCTCCTGGAAACTCTATTATTCTGCAGGTAGGGATGGCATAAATGTTGTCATGACCTGCAAAGAAGTAGGTGTTAGTGAAATCATACACAATAAAATTATAGTTTAAACAAAGTAAGATGAAGCAAATAAACCCAAGCCAAAGGCAGCCCACAAGGCATGACAACAAACTCGTTGTGATGTTAATACTGAAGTGGGGTGAGACCATATGCAATCATACTAGCAAACACTAGATATTCTGAAGATCATGAACTCTCAAGGTATCTACCCTGGATCATTCATGATGAAAGCAGATGACCATGTAATAATATTTGCAAAACCCACTAAGATATAGTGAAATATTATCGGTGCTCCTATTTGTCACTTCTGCAAAGTCATGCAATAAAACGAACAAGAACCTTTGTGAACCAAAAGTGAACTGACCTTATGAGCTCGTTTACTAGCTTTCAAATGTCAGTAGAAGAATGTTTTCGCAGTCCATTCACTTGTCTACCAATATCAGTCTCCTGGAAACTCAAAGAAGAAGTCAATAACTAAAATAGAAATAAGCTAAAACTAACAAGAACAAGCATAATATTTTAACAAGAAGATAATAAGGTCTGTTATTCTACCTTCAAAACCTCCACAGAAATATGCATGTTAAACAAACTCTGCGGTGACTCTAGCAAGACTTCCTGAGGCTGAAACAAATGCAAAAATAATGTAAGAATGAGCATATGATGCGATATCTCCAATTCAAAGAAAACTAAAATCACTTTCATGGGCAATACTAATATAGCCACCACCAAAATAGAAAATCAAGTGCAGACTGAGTAGCAACATATGATTAAAAAAATGGACAAAATACTCCCTATATCACTGTGTGGCATCATACTAGAATAGAATATCAATGCCTCACGAAACTTGAAAAAAATCCGTTCCCCTGAGAATCATACTAGCAAAACACTGGATATTCTGAAGATCATGAACTCTCGAGGTATCTACCCTGGATCATTCATGATGAAAGCAGATGACCATGTAATAATATTTTCTCTTTTACTAGCTTTCGAATGTCAGCAAAAGAATGTTTTCGCAGTCCATTCACTTGTATACCAATATCAATCTCCTGGAAACTCAAAGAGGAAGTCAATAACTAAAATAGAAATAAGCTAAAACTACGAAGAACAAGTATAATATTTTAACAAGAAGCTAATAAGGTCTGTTATTCTACAGGTGGGGATGACATAAATGTTGTCATGACCTACAAAGAAGTAGGTGTAAGTGGCCTGAAAATCTCTCATGAAGCTAATTAAAATAAAATGAATTTCAAACACAAAACTGCTTTATATCAAATAATGCACTAATTCAAATAGCGCGCTTTGTAACATTCTTTGAAAATGATTTAACAACCTGAACTTTTGTTTTGTCATGATTCCTTAATAAATATAATAGCATACCTAAAAAAAAGCACAACCACTTTTACAGATGGGCTGCGTTTGGCCACATAGTGAATGGATGTTACAGGTGAACAGCAGAAGGTATCGACTACCATATAGAGAGCTGAGTTTCCAGTTAGTGAAAGATTCTTCTCTTAACTGTCATTTTAATTCTTGCATAATTTGGCCACAAGTCCCCATCATGATTACTTTGGCATTGATATGAGAACTTACACAAGGGAGAGAATAATGAGGCTTTCGATTCATCCCATGGTTGTATATGTTTATATTACAGAGTAGAACAGATGTGTGGATGAGCTGTGGCAGATGTATAGCAACCATACCCTACTTACCATTGAACTATAAGCTAATGGACTGCTAAATGGAAGTGTTGTGCTAAACATTTAAGATATTGAATGTTAGCGTTGTGCCAAGTAGTTAAAATATTGAAAAATATTTGCATAATTTAAACATCGAAATTCATAAACTGAAATCCACTTTCGAAATGGTTAATTTGTTTTCTTGTTTAAATGTTGACATCTGTATAATCTATACAGGAAGAAAAAAAGGTATTTGAATTTCAGATCAAAGGATTTGAAGGATCCCTAAGTGTTAATGAATGTTTCAAGTAATGCAAAACCTTTTACATTGAGTACTCCTTTCCAAGAGTTATATCAATGAATTCATCCAGCCTCCCAGATTTTACAAGAGGCCTTATTGAAGAAGAGTTTATCCTTGTTTCTCCAGTGAGAAGTTGTAGCAGTATGATTCCAAAAGCATACACATCACTTTTCTCTGTAAGATGACCAACTGTGGTGTATTCTAGGGCCAAATATCCCATGCCTGTAGAAGATTTTAGGATTGAATACACTATGTCATCCGCTAAAAGTTTATGCAGACCGCAATCTGAAAGAAGAGGATTTAAGTTGATCTAGAAGAATCTTCTCATCTGAGATGTTTTGATGCACAACAGCTTTGCTTATGCATTCATGCAGATACTCAATGCCTGCGCAAATTGATACCAGTTAACAAAACCAAACAGCGAGTGACTATCAGCATAAATAAATGGCAGGCTTAACATATACCATACCAATGATCTATCTATCCCATTTACAAGTTATTTTATCAAAACATGTTCGTTTCGTGGAGAATTTTGATTAGAAATGCAGGCAATACTCCAAATACTTAAATGTGGGTATGTTTTCCATGAACCTATGGAGTTGGTTGTTGCTCAATATTTTGTGCCCTAGACATCTATCTACACTTCCTGTTTTTTGTATGTAGCCCTAGTGTGAATGTGTTATTATAAATATGTTCTCTGTCCAGTTATTATATACAGGGAGGTAATGTCAATCTCAATTTTTTTGCCTCCATAGGATACGCTTTAAGCAGTTGTAGGAAAACATTATCGGACAAATTTCTGCCAGTTTACATAACCTTAAATACCACCAGTTTAATGATTTCAAAAAGTCCCAAAGGGCTGGGAAGTGTGTTTGAAAATGTGGAACATTGGTTGAACATGTTTATATGATGATGCACCATCATTTGCTTGCCTGCACTGCATATGTGGCAACTTCTCTTTGCGAGGGGAATTTTGTATAACATTACACTAGTTAGTATTCTTATGATCAAAGAAAGTTGGTTGTGGCTTATGCATATGCCCAAAGCTTATTTTCATTAGTTGGTGCACCCAGAGAAATGTAGTGCGTTCTCAGCTCAGGTGAGGATGAGATAATTCATTAACTCTTTCTGTTTGTGTGTACCTCTGTGCAGCAGAGTATTGAATTTAGACAACATATTGGGTGCATTGGATGTGGACAATAACATAGACCCATCTAAAACCAGGTCGGATGAGCACCTCAAGGTTGTGAAGATTGAGGATGCATCTCCTGACTCCACAACTTGGGACAAAATGTTAGAATTGAACCCAGAGTTAGATGGATCTATACTAGTTTCTAGTCATGGCCAGAGATTCAAGAAGTGAGCTCAGATTAAATGAGGGTGGGGCGATCCATCAATTCGGTGATCCATCAATTCTTTATATATTTGTGTGTTTGCATTTAGTATCAGTGCATTAAATCTAGATGGCAAAGTAGCAGTGCAAGTTTAGTTCTAATGAGAGTGAGAGTGATCCATCAATTTTGTGAGCGAGTTTGTCCTCCCTACCTAACCTCTAAAAGAGAAAAGACTTGTGCCATTCCTTTTTGTGTGTGTACATGTGTATAGAAGCTAGACGCATTAAATCTATAAAATCTAGATGGTGCCTAGATGCATTGTGTTTGTGCAAAATGGCCTATATATATGAAATATTGGGATGGACATACGCGAAGTTGGGCTTGGCTATCTGAAGATGCATATCCGATCTGGGTTAATAACTTAATACAGGTCTTCCCTAGTAAATTTTCTTGAAGATATTTGGGGATGTGTTAGTTAAGGCAGAATACGTATGATTCATAAGCGCACTGACATATGAAAACAAACCAAAATCTAACCAACAAGGAAATCCCCTGCAAAGAACGGTTAGACTTACCTTTCGCAACACCATGTGCAATCCTTACCCTGACAGGCCAATCGAGTACCCTCCCATCTTTTGCATCCTAAAACTATGATAGATTGTCGTTGGGTGCAAAATCATACATAAGAAAGCACTCGCCTCTACCTCAAGAACAACAAAAGCCTCTTAACCTCACCACATTTTCATGCCTAAGTAGCGAAAGAGTCTTGAGACCCTCTTGTAATTCTAATTCCTCTATCTTGCAACTCATTTTACTGATGATTTTGATGACCACAAAAGACCCGTCTCTCAATACCCCCTTGTAAGCAGCATAATAGTTGTTTCTCCCCAGCGGATTCTTTTCAGAGAAATACCGTGTTGCAAATTCAATTTCCTCGAGGTTAAATCTAGAGCTCTGGAAGCGTTCACATCCTGTTCCGTCATCTGCCAAAGGATTCCAACCATTCGAGTACTCTAGACTAATCAAAGGAGTGATAGATTTCCTTCCAAAATCTTTCGAATTATTGATACTTAGTCCTGTCTATTGTCTCATAAGCATTGCTAATCTTCTGTTTTCGTCTTGGAAACCATGAGAATGTGAAAACGGTTGCCAGGATTCCTCCACCTATCAAAGCAATCACAGCCACAACAATGGCAATGCTTGGGGTTTTAAACATTTTGGAGCAATTTTGGCAACTTCTTGAGAAAACTGCAGATTTTGGAATTTTCTGCAACAGAGGCACAGAGGAGTCTGTAGGAGATTTGGCAGTTAGATTTGGTGCCCGTGGGCCGAAAGTTTCTGGCCTTATTAATGGAGAACTTCCATTACACATTGCAAGCCCAGCAAACTCTTCTCCACAGAGCTTTGAATTGTTTGCATACCTGAATCCTTCTTGCATTCGTTTAAAACCTGCAACATGCAAGAAAAACCACACTATATCAGCCCATTTTTGGCATAAAAATACACTGGAAACAATTCTTACACTCAAACATTATAATTGCAGCAAGAAAAACGGGGTTCAACAGCCTGGGTAATAGAAGGACATGTTCATCAACATTTTGCATTTGTGTGGGCTAATATCTAGAACAATGCATTGTATCTATGGTAAACAAACTCCTCACTACAGAAATCCAGAAGCAAGGCCATGCCCGAAGAAGAAGCCATAAGCAAGCCCCATGAAGATTGAACCAAGCCATTAGATATGAGAATGTTAAAAAATAAAAATAATAAAGTGAATTAAATTAAATTAAAAAGAGACGTTGCCACGCCAAGAGCATGCTTCCCAGGTGTCGGAGGTATGGAGGTCAAGTGTTGCTTGTCTTATCTCGAATGCATGCCTCACTTCCAATTTCTTCTCCTGCACAGACTTCGCCAGTGGCTGAGCCCAGATGGGTTGTTGTTGTTGTTGTTGTTGTTACCATTTCCATTGCCAGCGCCACCACCACTGCCTCCATCTTTTTCATTGACAGTATAAACTATCAGCCCAATGTCCCCCGCAGCCATTACTACACAACTCTGCTAATTCCCCTCGAACACAGCACTGTGATTCCCCCTTCTACCCCCTTATCTCCGCCCCCTCCTCTTGCTATAGCGAAGGCACCTGCCTTCATTTATAACCCTGCACCTTCCTTCCACAAGAGTTCCAGCCATATTTATGTCCCAATTATTGCATCCGTAGGAGGAGCGCTACTTCTTGGACTAGGGCTTTTGGGAGCCATTTGCTTTTCAAGAAAAAGGCGAAGCAAACCAGAGACAATAAAGCCAGACACATGGGATGCGGAGGATTTCGAGATTGAATCGAGCCTTCTTTCGAACATGTCGGAATTGCTGGCATCTGACAGATTGATACGCTTTTCCTTCAAAGAACTTCAGGAGGCCACCGACAATTTCAGCGAGGCGCACAGAATCAAGAATTCCATCTTCCACGCGATTTTTCGCAGAAACAAAGTGAAGATCAAACAGATGAGAGGGAAGGTATCAAAGGAGATCAACGCCCTTCACAAATTCCACCACACGAGTCTCGTCACTCTGCTTGGCATCTGCGTTGAAGAATCGCCGGACTAGGACTCATACCTCGTCTTCGAGTACGCCGAAAATGAGTCCCTTAGAGACTATATCCATAGCGCATAGTCACATGCAGGGAGTTCGAACTTGTCATGAAACCAGAGGCTGTAGATCGCTCTGGACATCGCAGAGGGGTTGGAGTATCTGCATCACAACACGACTCCCACTTGCGTTCACAAGGACCTTAATAGCCGCAATATTCTTCTGGACAAGAATTTTCGAGCAAAGATCACCAATTTCAGATTGGCCAAATGCGAAGCAGATACGGGTTCTTGTCCGTAGAAGTGGTTCCAGGTTGAAGACAGAAGGAGAAAGGCTCCCGGGTAAAGGCTTATTCCTTCCTTCTCCTTCCTTCCCCTTCAGAGCCAACCCTGTACTAGTCAATGACACAATTAGATGAACCCTGGAATATTCCAAGGCTGTAGGGTTGCATTCAACAGTTGAGCAGGGTCAATCACAGAGCACTCGTGATGGGTAGAAGCAGGAGGTAACTTCTGTATTTTTTTATTCACGATTCATTTCCCTTTCTTCATGAATCATTCCCCTGTATGGCGAGTTTCCAGTGCTGCCAGTCTTGCAATAAGATTTGGAATAAGATTACACCTGGTTACATGCAAACATAAGAGATGGCACCTGGAAGTTGTGAGATGGCACCTGGAAGTTGTGGCAATTGTGGTAGGCGTACAAGCGGCGATAAGTAGTGGTGGCAAGCGTACTTTGGCATACGAGCAGGGTTGATGCTTTCTCTATTATACCATGCAGTCCATGGAAATCCAAAATAGTGGAGCTAACATTTAGTGCTGTCGACTAATGCCAGCATTAGATTAGGTAGTATTTTTACCAGTGTCAAAATATCAAGAAAACACAAAATTATAACATATGCTTTAGCTTCGAATTAGCTTCGGTCCTCAGGAAGAGGCCAAATAGCCAAATAACATATTGATAACATGATTTATCAATATATGTCTACAAACTTGGTTTATAATTGATAAGCGAGGAGTAAAAGCAGCACTAATAATGTTAAAGTGCTCATTTCCGTTTCCGATTACTATAGTCCATGCCGGGACGACAGGGACTAATAAGGAAGCTTAGATGTTCTTCATTTAGCTCTTTATTACTTTAGAAAATATTAATATAGTAAATCCATGTATACATATTTGATATAAACATGATCAATATTTGTAATTTTATTATCTAATTAAACATGATATATAAAAAAAATCAAGATAAGTTACAACTTAATGACTTTTCTTATTGCATAAGTGAATTGCAAAGCTATAATAGTGATTGAGGATGTAAATTGACACAAAAAAAAATACCATTATAATTTATAATAAAAATAAAATAAAATATATGTTAAGTTTTATTATGATTAGTATAAAACCATGTAATTGAAGTATTTTAAAATTAATTTTATATTAAGTGTTTGTAAAATAAATTTTATATATTTTTTTAGAATTTAGATATTCTTCATTTTGTTCTCGATTATTTTATGAAATACTAATACGATGTACAAAAGTGTAAATATTTGATACAACACATGTCTAATATTTGTAATTGTATCATTTAATTAAATATGGCATATATAGAATTATTTCGAGAATGTAAAATAAGTTACAACTTAGTGACTCTCCTTATGGCTTAAGTGAATTGCAAAGGTAGACAAGTGATTGAAGAAGCAAATTTATTCTTCTTTTTGGATGAGACATAGGTAGTACTTTTCATTTTTGCATAACAATTGTAGTAAAATGTTGGTGAAATTTGCATTTTTTCTATAGTTGTGGTGCATGATATCATAAGGAAGGTGTTTTTCACTGTACACAATTTATCATAACTAGTAACTTATTTACTTTCTAGAATTCCTTCATAAAATTTGCAATAGAGCATAAGACTACTAGCATTTTATTTTCCATGCAAAAAAGGAGAGGCAACAAAGCTTCAAGAGAAGAAGACAAAATCTATACTACCAAACTGTAACACCCTATTTTGGCATAGGCAATTACATGTATTTATGACTTAATTATATTTTCATTACACACTATATGTTTTCATATTTGGAAAATATAATTCCTACTTGTCTTTGGTGTGCTCATCAATTTTGGAATGAGTTTGTTCCTATTCTCTAGGAGTATTTTGGCATAGGCAATTACATGTACTTATGGCTTAATTATATTTTCATTACACACTATATGTTATCACACTTGGAAAATATGATTCCTACTTGTCTTTGGTGTGCTCATCAATTCTAGAATGAGTTTGTTCTTATTCTCTAGGAGTTTTTTTAGATCTAATTGTTTCCTAGATTGGTGTGTGGTTGAAATATTCTCTCAACCAACTAATTGTGTTGAATTGAGGCTTTTGTGATCCATAACCATTATAAGAAGAAATTTCGGCGTAAATCACATTCAGAAAATCATTATCGACGCGTTTCTAAGCAACCAGTGTGGTTCATCGTAGGACAAGTTGAAGAAACCACACTGGTTGGTTCTAAACGCGTCGACAATAATTTTCTAAATGTGATTTACGCCGAAATTTCTTCTTATAACAACTAATTGTGTGTCAAAGACAATTTTCCTATCTTGAGATAATTCTTCATGTATATATGTAATATTATTTTATCAATATAATTTAGTGTGCATTATCAAAATTTAACTTGGTGTCAGAGCAGGTCTGCGTCTGACTCCCTCACGTCTGGGTAGAGTGCCACGTAAATCCTAGGAAGAATAAAGTTATGTGTTTGATCACTCGGGGATGAGGCTGCCTGATTCATTGACCGAGTGACTGTTTCAGTCAAAGAGAAGTCTAGCGTTGATGAGTGCCAGACTAAGGTCGAAGGAAGCATCGCCCTGTTGGTCAATTGAGGTCGACTGTGACGAGGCCAATTTGGATGAAGAGGTCAATCAGATCATCGCTGCATGTGTACGATGTGTAAAAGGTGTACTCATAATTGGATAATTGGACAAGATAGAGTGTGGTGTTACGGCCCCACAGCCGCACAGAGGTTGGAGCATCGAGCCACGGTGGGACTAGTAGGTGCCACGACTGAAAGAGATCTGTTTGGGAACTGTTACAGACTGAGTGCGAGAGTGTTTATAGCCGCGGACTGGAGGTGGAGGTGTTATTCATATCCATAATGAGGGGTCTGCGTTGACATTTGTTGAGCACAAGCGCAATAGTTGCTTTGATATCTGTTGAGAATGTTGAGATTTGAGGTGCACTAGTCCTGTGCCATGTTGGAGCCGATTCTTTTACTGTTTAAAATCGGTACATATTAAGGTGAAGCCTAGTGCAACAGCCTATGTCTGCACTTTGAAGAAACCGACAGCAGCAGGCCGTCTTTGACTGTCTTCCACCAATGTAGGCCCATCCATTCAACTTCTGGTTGGCTCGTGACCGCAACATTTGAGTTGTTAAACAGAGTTGTTGGTATTAATACATTTTTGACTGTCCGTTTTTATTCTGATGAGGTGCACGCAAAGCTTTTGTCCTGCGTCCGACAGAGGAAAGGATTTTGAGTGCCTTACGCAAAGAGATGGTCATTATATCTGAGTGATGTATTGTGTTTGGAAATTCTAACCCCAGCTTCGAAGCTAGCAATGATACTTGGGTAATTGCTGGCAAGCTTCCCATGTTTGAATTCATTGCAACAGACATAGTGGATATTTGTTCCCATGGATATCCAAAAAGGAATAACGTGCAAAATGGTGAACTATACCACTATGATTGTGACATAAAAGGTGCTTTCGTACAACCTGGGATAAGATCTCCAACGCTAGTATGTTGACGTGCTAAGAATGATGTTGCCAGAAGGATCATGGAGCCAAACTATGAAAGAATCGAGCGCGCTGAATTGGAGCTGTTAAACAACTGTTGTGTTAGTGTTGAAGTGTTTCTAAATTCTAATTGATGAGATAGCTTAGTAGGTATGGTAAGCCTATTGGAGCTATCACAACATGTGGACATTAGGGTGAGAATTTTTTTTTTGCTTTGAAATTCTTGAACTTATTGAATCTTATTGAGCCTAGTTAATTCAATAGAGGTGAATGTATTTATTTAGTTAGAATTTGCGATTCTAATTGCTGACAGGTAAAGCATGGAGATCCAAGATTAGTATGTCAAAGTTAAAAATGAAGATGTCACAAAATCAAAAGTACAAAGCCTATGATGAGTGATACTATGATACAAGTGAGAAAGCAGTGGTGTGCTCAAGCATATGAATGGTGTAGTGTATCCAAAATGAGTGGCAAAGGATCCAAAGGGCAGCATAATGCAAGTTACGGTTTGAGTTTGTAGATTAGGCTCATGACAATGATAAAGTATGAGTCACACATTGTAATTATAACAAATCTACATGTCATATATTGCTTTGTAATAGTCCGGCGGTAAGACTGAGAGAGGCATGCATACCCCTTTGTTATGTGTTCCCTCTATTAGAGAGCTTTTAACACCATGGAAGAGTGTGTCATGTAGAATGGATGCACTTGGGTGGACCATATTGGTTGTAGAGTCCATAAGGTGATATTTTATATTTAGGGAGAGTTCATCGAGACGTTGGATGAAACATATATGTTAAGGACTTCCTAGTAGATTGACAGTTGCAGCGGTTGGGAACCCATGTATCACAGTAGATGGTTGTTCCTTTATATGGACGTCGACAACCTGATGAGGTCTGCATGAATAAGACACAAGGTGTAATTTCTAGATTGGACCAGATGTATATCTTTGCTAATTGATATTAAGACAAGTAGTCATGAAGGGGGCGACTTGGAAAATATAATTCCTAGTTGTCTTTGGTGTGCTCATCAATTCTATAATGAATTTGTTCATATTCTCCACGAGTTGTTTAGATATAGTTTTTTCCTATATTGTTGTGTGATTGAAATACTCTCTCAACTAACTGATTATGTGTCCAAAACAATTTCCCTATCTTAAAACAACACTTCATGTATATGCATAATATTATTTGATCAATATAATTCAGTGTGCATTATCAAAATTTAACTATCACTATTTAATATTTCATTACACATTATATGTTATCACTATTTGATCTTTTGCCATCCAATTTATGAACATGTAGACATATGTACATTAAAACATTAAATTGATCATTGTTATCACTATTTGATCTTTTGAAATCCAATTTATTAACATGTGGACATATGTACATTAAAACATTAAATTGATCATTGTTAGGCTGTTAATGCTAAATGTTGTAGGATTTACTTTTATTGAAATATCTTGATACGTGATATGTTTTTATGGACTCACAGGTCAATATCATATTAACATACATGAACTTGTGTTATAAACTAATGTATAGTTTTAATGGCAATGTAATAGCTAAAGAAGATAAATAGTAAGTGGTTAATGTTGGGGACATCCAGTGATCTATGGTGGATAGAAATTATCCTTAAACCCCTTTTTTTTTTTTTTCTTTATATGCATTGTTATGATCTTAGGCATGTGTAGGCTTTTCAGGTGATATCACTATCTGACTTGATAGTTCGATGATGAAGCACCTAAAAGCAATTTTGCAATATGATCCATGATATGGTGTGGACTTTAGGTCTATTAAGAAGTGTGATGCATTTCTCACCATTTATCATATAAAACTAGAGTCATGGGAGTGGCATTAAGTCACTTTATCTTAGATGTAATGGTGATTACTAGTTTCTTATTACAGAAATTTGGTCAATATGTTGGCACTTCCACTTACATGGCTTATCTATAGTCAGGTTAATATAGTTAATGCACCAAGATAATCCAAAAGAGGAGGAATTTGACTTGGAGTATAGAAGTAGGCTAAGGAGATAAGGTGCTTTGAGTAGTTAAGAGTGTTATTATGTTTTAGTCATCTAAATATAGTGTCTATCTTATTCTCTTTTGGGTGTTAAATTCCTAGTTTATATGTGATGAAATAGAAGAAATATTTAATTCATTGAATTGTCGCAAACTAATAATTGAATTATTACTTTGCTTGTATATGTTATGCATTGGTATTATCTATTGGTTGGGAGTATATAAGAATTATACTTAGATGCATTAATAGTATGTGTATGAATTATGTATGTATATACATGTTATTATTAGTACTCATACAACTATATAAATTAAATGACTATAAATATTGATAGGCATCAAAACACTACCTCATGATACATTTCATGTTGCAAATATTATAAAAAATCATAAAAATTAACTAATTTATAACTTTATTTTAAATTATTATTATTATTATTAATTATAACTGAAATTAATATATGATTTAAACATATATAGGTTTAGAAAAACATGTAACAAGATTTTTAACCATGGAGATTCACCTCTACTTTACCATGAAGATTTTTAACCTATAAATATGCTTTGTTACAATACCATGGGCCAATACCATGTACTAATACCATATGCCCAAAAAACCATAACTAATATTCACATGACAATTTGTTTTAATTAATCAATTTAATTAAAAGGTGAGAAATGACATAACTACTTTTGATAGAAATTTCAACCTTTGATTTATGTATACTATTAAGAATATTTTAAAATATTCTATTTAGGTTAAATTCCTACTGTGGCATAATAATAATTATTAAATAAATTAAAATTATAGAATCTCTATTCCAAAATAGTGTGGTTTTATGTAATATTAAATTTAATATGAATATTAATTATTAGTTATTAAGGTTAAAGTTAAAACCTAACATTCTATTTAATGTTAATGAGTGATGATTAGTAATTAATGTAATGTTAAAACGTAATGTAAATAGAGTTATACCAACAAAAAGATGCTTGATCAATTGAAGAAAGGGATATGGATTCATATGCCAGTTTTTCACTTCCAACTCCAAAGTAGTTGACCCTCTAAGGATATATTAGTCTCATACCATTGATATAAAGCTCCTTTGTGAAGGAAATCCATTCATTTTCTAAGGATCCCTTTAGATAGAATTTGATAGGAATTAGCCAATGGACAATTGAGGAAGGCTCCTCTCTTTTGACACTATTCAAGGAGTAAAGAACTTTTTAATTTAAGACATGAATTAGATTTAAGGATAATTTATAACAACGAGCACCTCCAATAAAAGGGTTCTTTCCAAGGATAACCTGTGCACCATCCCCAACTTTCTTAGTAATCCAATTAAAAAGAAAAGGAAAAGGGTCTATCACGGGTTTCCAGATAATGGAGCACCTCATGGTAGGCTTATCACCCTATGAAAGCACTTCCATTCCAAAACCGATCCAGACCTGATCAACATAACATCATCTAAAAAAGGACATGGGTGATGAACTATTTAGGGGAGACATTAATATCTTTGATGTTTCCTTTCTGCTTTTCCTCTAGGAAAAGGAGGGGAGAGAGGAAACCCCTGTCTAATACCTCTAGAGTAGGGAAAGTTACGAGAGGGGGACCCATGATTAAAACTAATGAATTTGCAGAGGTTACGCATCCCATGATCCAATTAGTGATCTCCAAGTTAAATCTAATATACAATAGGACTAGTCTAAGGAAGGTCCAATTGACTTTATCAAAAGCCTTATTAAGATCCATTTTTAGAACTAAAGCCTTCATATTTTTTGTCTTAATAGAGTGGATAACCTCTTCCATAATGCCAATTACATCGTGAATTTGTCTCTCTGCAAGAAAACCAAATTGATTGAGGCTCATTTTCTTTGTTAATTTTTTTCTTAATTATGTTTATAATCATCTTTGAAATGCTTTTACACACCAAGTTAAAAAGTGAATAGGCCTATAGTCTAGAAAATTATTTGCGTTTGAGCTTTTTGGAATTAGGGCTATATAGGTGGCATTCATAGAAGATGAGACTTTCCCCTTTATTTTTTATTCCTCTACCTATTTTCAGAGGCCAAGCCCATGAGATCGAAGAAATAAAGAAATAAAGAGTTTAATTGTCTAACCATTCCAACCTTAACTTTTATCTTTTGAGAAATGCTTTAAGACCCCTTTGATTTCTTCATAGGAGATGGGGTTGCTTATCATATCAGAATCCTTTGAGTTGAAAAGTCTGGGATATCTCTAGATGAGTTAAAGCCGAGGGACAATATTGTTATGACCAACATCTCTAAACAAGGAATAAAAATGGGTAAGCACTGCTTTATTTTAAATATGATTGATTTGAAACAAATTTTACATCCTCCACCTTTATGGCCCAAATAGAATTTATGTTTCTTAAGTGGGTGGCATAATTATCAAATAATTTTGTATTACCATCCCCCAACTTTATCCATGTTGCTATTCTCTTCAGCCTCCATGACTCCTCAAGTCTCAAAATATGTATTTTTCTAGCTTCTAAAGAGCTCGTCCTATTAGATAACTCCACTGAGTAGTTTGTGTTAAAAAAAATCTTATGAGAGTTGATCATATACTTTCTCCAAGTCATACAGGGCATTTATGAGATCAAATTTCCTGTTATGAAACCAGCTCACAAAAAGATAGAAAAGATAGATCAATGCCTTAGAATTCTGCCTCTTCGAGGGGGCAACCTCCTTTACATTACATAAATGAACAATTCTTGGATGATTCAAATGAAAAAACCTCCTTTCTATATATAGGAGTCTAAGGAGTCACAATATAACCAATCCGACCTAACAATAATAATATAAAGGCACATAAATAACAATAGAGGGATTCTACGGGGCACAGTAATAATAATATGGGGACAATAGGGGAACAACAATATTAATAAGGGATACAACTACAATAGTAATGGGGGCATCATTAGTATTATAGGGACCTAACATGCGCCTCTCCTTAAAAAAAAATGTTGTCCTTAACGCTTGAGTAGTTTTGGATGCTTCTGTATAAAATTCTCATCCTCCCATGTGGAATCTTCAGCGGATAAGTTCTTCCACTTGATGAGATACTCCGAAATGGATCGATTTCGTAGCTTTCGAGTTCTTGTTTCTATGACTGCTTCCGGTTCCAATATAATTTTTCCTTCCTCGTCAAGTTCTGGAAATATTGTTTGAACTGGGAGCTTGTTGCCTATAACCTTCTTTAAACATGAAACATGGAAAACTGGGTGCACTCAAGAAGCTGCAGGAAGCTCCAATTTGTATGCCATAGTACCAATCTTTTGCAACACCTTGTACGGACCATAATACTTTGGTGATAATTTATTATCCTTCTTACCTTGCTTGAGGGACATTTGTTTATATGGTTGTAGCCGTAGGAATACCCAGTCATCTACATCAAAACTTCTTTCACTACGATGTTGATCTGCTTGTTGTTTCATTCTATTCTGTGCCAACACAAGGTTATCCTTTAAGAGTTGGAGAACTTGTTGTTGATGCTCGATGTGACGTTCCACTGCTTGAACCTTAGAATTTTCTATTAAATATGATGTGATGGATGGTGGCTGATATCCATAAAGTGCCATAAATGGGGTCATTTTTGTTGCAGTATGGAAGGAAGTGTTATACCACCATTCAGCTAGAGGCAACCATTTGACCCATTATGTTTGTTTATCAGATACAAAGCAACAAAGATATCCTTCCAAACATTTGTTTACTAACTCAGTTTTCCCATCAGATTGAGGATGATAAGATGAGCTATGAGCTAACTGAGTACCAAGACAAGAAAATAATTCTGTCCAAAAATTTCCAGTAAAAATGGGATCTCTATCACTTACAATAATCTTTGGGTTTCCATGTAGCTTTTGAATTGTTTCTATAAATGCAGTAGAAACTATACTAGCTTTAAATGGACGTGATAATGCACAAAAGTGAGCATACTTGGTAAGTCTGTCAGCTACCACCATGATGACACTCTTTCCCTCAGACCTGGGTAAACCTGTGATAAAATCCATTGAAACCTCCTCCCAACATTGGCTTGGAATGGATAAAGGTTGTAATAGACCTGGTGTCTTAATTGTTTCAGCTTTATTTTGTTGGAAAACCAAACATTCTGCCACAAAATATTGAATATCTGATTTAAGGCCATCCCAAAAAAATTCCTTCTTAACCCAGTGGTAAGTTTTTAAAAATCTCGAGTGCCCTCCTAAGGTAGAAGCGTGCAATTCCAGAAGAATATTTTGTTTGAGTTGGGAATTCTTACAAAGGTATAAGTGATCTTTGTACCATAACGAATCATTTTTCCAGCTAAATGTATCAGATGTACTGGAATCTTGTTGTAACTTTCGAATAAGTGCCCACACTTCTTCGTCATTCTTCCATTCTCCCCTTGCTTTGTTTATCCAATCTGGTTGGATAATAGAAATGGCGCACAACAATGCTTCCACATCCTCATCCTTTCATGAGAGTGCATCTACCACAACATTTTGCTTCCCTTTTTTGTAGATGATTTCAAAGTCATAACCCAACATCTTTGTGACCCACTTTTGTTGTTCTTCAGAGGATAATCTTTGTTCTAAAAAGTATTTAAGGCTATCATGACCCGTTTTTACCTTGAAGTGTCTTCCCATTAGGTAGGGTCGCCATTTCTTAAGTGCATGTAGTATTGCCAACATTTCCTTCTCATAAATAGCTTTGTGTAAATACTTTCCCTTGATTGGACGACTTTCGAAAGCAATGGGTCTTTCATCTTGCATTAAAACAACACCAATTCCATTTCCTAAAGCATCAAATTCCACAATAAAGGTTTTTGTGAAGTCTGGCGTAGCTAAGATTGGTGCATGGCACATTGCCTCTTTAAGATGTTCGAAGGCCTTTGTTGCTTCTGGAGTCCATGAAAATGCATCTTTCTTCAATAATGTTGTTAGAGGTGTTGCTATTTTCCCATATTTCTTAATGAACTTGCGATAATACCCTGTCAACCCGAGAAATCCTCGCAAATGTTTTATGGATGTGGGGATTTTCCATTCCTTAATGGCTTTAATTTTGCTAGGGTCTACCTTAACTCCTTCATGAGATACAATATGACCCAGATATTCCACCTCTTGTACTCCAAAGAAACATTTGGATCTTTTTGCATATAATTGTTTCTCCTCCAATAGTTGTAGCACCCTGTCAACATGTTCAACGTGATCCTTCCAAGACTTGTTGTAGATTAGTATATCATCAAAAAATACTAACAAAATTTTTCTAAGGAAGGGTTTGAAAATGGAATTCATCAAACCTTGAAATGTAGAAGGTGCATTGGTAAGGCCAAAAGGCATGACCAAAAATTCATAGTGACCCTCATGAGTTTTAAATGTTGTTTTCAAAATGTCTTCAGTCTTCATTCTGATTTGATGATATCCTGAACGAAGATCCAACTTGGTGAAGTAAATTGATCCATTGAATTCATCCAATAATTCGTCAATGACAGGAATGGGAAACTTATCTTTAATACTGAGCTTGTTGAGCTCCCTATAATCCGGACACATGCGCCATGATCCATCCTTCTTGTGCACCAATACTACTGGAGCAGAGAAAGATTTTGGCTAGGTTGAATTATACCAGCCTCTAGCATTTCTGCAACCATACGTTCAATTTCACTCTTTTGGGAATAGGGATATCTGTACGGCCTGATGTTTGGAGGAACACTTCCTGGAATCAAATGAATAGCATGATCATGATCACGAATAGGTGGGAGACCTTTGGGAGTCTCAAATACCTTGGAATGATTGTCCAAGACTTTTTGGAGATCTAGAGAAATAGATGATTTCGATGTGGAAACATCTAGCGAACATAATTGTGCAATTACACCTCGTTGTTCGTTTTTTAGAAGCTTTGTCATACCGTTAGAGTTGATTATCTTTCCCGGTTTCCCTGCAATACCCCTTAATTCAACTTCCTTTCCTTCCACATAAAATTTCATAAAAAGTTCTTGAAAGTTAAAAGCTATTGTACCCAAGGATTGTAGCCATTGAACTCCTAGTACAACATCAGCACCTCCCATTGGAATGGAAAGCATTGGGCTATTCAATACATATTCTCCCATTGATAGCTTGATATTATGGCACTTTCCAGAGCAATTTATTGTTCCTCCACTTGCAGCCATCACTTGACACTCTGGTGCTGGATATAGGAAGCAATTCAATTCTTTTGCTATCTTACAATGAATAAAATTGTGGGTACTTCCTGAATCAATCAACACTATTACCTTTTTCTTCTTGATATGTCCTTCTATCTTGATGGTTTGAGGAGTGGTAATTCCAGCCAATGCATTACAAGATATGGTCGGATTCATTTCTTCTTTATCTAGGCTTTGTTCCTGGAGTATATCCTCTTCTTTTGACCTTTCTTGTTCATTTTCTTCAGACTTTCTCTTCACAATCTATGTAGAATAATTTCTTCTCAGCACACTTATGACCTTTAGTGTATTTTCTATCACAACTGTAACAAAGCCCTTTTGCTCTTTTTCTTCCAATTGTTGTGGTGTGAACCTTATAGGTTGTGGAAGGCTAGGGGCAACAACACTTCCATCTTTATAGTTGTGAGTGGTAGGCTTCCTGGTTGCCATAATTTTGCTTTCCATTTTTCTTACTAACCTGAATGCCTTCTCCAATGAATCAAGTTCCCAAAGGCGAACATCACGTTGGATATTCTCCTTTAAAGTCCATATGAACACATCAATCCTATGCTACTCTAGAATATTTTTTACCCTTATGTTCAATTTGTGGAACTCCTCAATGTGCTCCATCATTGAGCCCTTTTGTTTGAGACTTATCAATTGGCTAAAAAAGGTGTTGCTTTTTGTATCCTCATAATGTGCTGTCATTTCTTCCGTAAAAATTGCCCAAGTGATAATTTGTTTACGAGAGAAAAGCCATTGATACCATACAAACTGATTTGGTTCCAAATATAAAGTTGCAATATGTACCTTTTGTGTGTTTTTCACATTATTGAGATCGAAAAATTGCTCCATCTGTAGTATCCATGTTGTGGGATCCTTGCCATCAAACTTTCTCATATCGATTTTTGGAATATGGTGGGTCTTCGATCCAACATTAGAGTCTATGAAATCATGATTAACATTTCTTTTGTTCTCATCATGAGTTTCCTTTACTACCCTTTCACCATTAGTGACCATTTCTTGTAGCAACTTATTCAAATTTATCTTCAATTCTTCCATCTTATCATCCATGCCATCCATCTTAGCGTCCATGTCATTCATCTTAGCTTCCATGCCATTGATATTAGTTTCCACACCATTCATCTTAGCTTCCACGCCATTCATCTTAGCTTCCACACCCTTTATCTTAGATTCCACACCATTTATCTTAGCTTCTGTTAGCTTTTGTGAGAGTGACATTTGTTGCACTTGGTCTTGTAATTTTGATATATCATGTAGCATTTCTTCCTCTTCTTCATGAGTCATGCTAGAGATTTCAGGTTGTTACTAGGTGTTTCCATTTTCTTTCTTCAGGGCATCAATTACCGATAATAATTCTTCACTATTCCCTTTGAATTCCTTCAAACTAATTTTTCAAACCAAGCTTATGCAAATATTAAAAAAATACACACCTTTTTTCACTTTGTAGGCACTCGATATTAAATCTGATGTATCTCTGTAATTTCAGATCTTTCAATTCTGAAATTGTGACCTGCAGTAGCCCTCTATGTCCTCTTTCCAATGCCACCAGTCTGATCGAATTTAGATTCTCCAAGAAAGAGTTATGCACAATCTCCCAAGATGACCTGATTATATACCTTTTCAGAAGAGCGAACTTGTATGAAGTGCCACGTGTCACTGTTTTGACCTTCGAGTCTAAAACAATATATACAGGAAACTACAGTCCGTCCTCTTTCTGTAACTTCTTACGAAATTTCAATCTGATGCTCAAAACAAAAGTTATGACGATTTTCCCAAGGTCACCTGTTTGGAATATAATTCAGGAGTCTGCAAAAATACCAACTTCCTCATATCATATCTCCACGAATATAGCGCGAAAAGCTCTAAAATTTGAACCCGAGGTTCAACGCGATTTCGTCTCAAATGGGTTTCTTTTGTTCGCTTCTGAAACATCGTAGAAAAAAGTTATAGCGAAAATGCCACGATGACCTATTTGGAGCAACGAAACCCTAGAATCCAAACCTCTGATACCAAATGTTATGAAACCAGCTCACAAAAAGATAGAAAAGATAGATCAACGCCTTAGAATTCAGCCTCTTCGAGGGGCCAACCTCCTTTACATTACATAAATGAACAATTCTTGGATGATTCAAATGACAAAACCTCCTTTCTATATATAGGAGTCTAAGGAGTCACAATATAACCAAGCCAACCTAACAATAATAATATAAAGGCACAAAAATAACAATAGAGGGATTCTATGGGGCGCAGTAATAACAATATGGGGACAATAGGGGCACAACAATATTAATAAGGGTACAACTACAATAGTAATGGGGACATCATTAGTATTATAGGGACCTAACATTTCATTTTTTTTTTCCCATTTTACAATAATCTTCTTGAGTTAGTATAAATTCTTAACTAAGGAGTCCATAGTTGATGAGAAACTAAGAGTTGAACTATTCCACGATAACTCAGAAATTAGGGATTTGAAAGAGACCTCTTCCATCCATGTGTGATTAAATTAGAAAGGCTAATAATTCTTGTGATCCTCAAAGTGTAATTCAAGAAGTATAGGAAGGCAGTATGATATTTTGTCTTGAAATATCCTTGATTTGAATCTTCCAATCTTTTTTGACACCTAACCAGCCATCAAGAATCTATTAATATACTTTTTTGTACCACACCCCCCCCCAGTATTTCCATTTCTCCAAGTAGGGGCAAGGTGAAAAGGAGAGATATTATCGAGGTCATTAATCTAAAGAATCTCCAAAAAAAAATGTGGCCATGGGGTAAAAATGGGTGCAGGACCCCCAAGATTCACCAAGAAAGATAATAAAATTGAAGTCTTCGGCCAATAGGAGAGAGGGTTCTAATATAAGTCCACTCACTTTGACTTTATCCCATAAATCAGGCCTCCTCCTATAAGGCCCATATCAGTTTACCAACTTGATTAGACACAAAAATCCTTTACAACACCTTCATGAATAATTCCAACGAAAGAGGAGAAATATTGAAAGGACCTCAATTTGGGATTTGAAAGGGAGAGAAGTTCTCCCAACAATCCTACAAAGTCCATAAAGTAGGAAAACTAGCCGGGAAAAAGATGGTGGAAAGAATCCTTATCCTTTTCCCCTGGGACCATGGTCTCTTAAAGCATGATAATTGAGGGGTGATGGATGTCCACTAGTCTCTTACGGAAGATGAATTTGAGGCTCCCACAATCCCCCTTAATATTGAGATATATGACGATTATTAGGAAGAGGTCAAAGAGGGATTATGTTCTTTAAGGGCCCTAACAACATTCTTAGAGTGAACAAGTGGAGATTCACATAGCCCTCCCTAGATTACTTGATGTGAAGGACCTTCTCTTGCCAAGAATTTTTCATTGTGTTTATTTTTTTGTATAGTTACATTATGAAAAGGAGAGTGAGGTTCCTTTAGAGGAATCAAGATATAAAGGTAAGGCGATGATATTTAAAACACCCTTATAGGATTGAATAATGGAGGGAAAGATATGATCAGAAGGGGTAGGGGAGGGTTCAAATTGGGGCACAATGTTTAGGGTGGGATAGGAGCAGAAATAGAACCAGGGACTATAGTTGTAGGAGAGGTGGGATGTAGGGGATACTTCCTTTGAGGTTCGGTCTCATGTGAGAAGGGAAAGTGAATGTTGGCATGAAAAAGGGAAGTCATGGGATGACCGTTCCTCTGTAGAGCAGGGTTTCGACAAGGATCACGAGATTTTCTCTCTACCCGATTAGAAGATGAGGTTACACAGAGTTTGGACACCACATAAATAGGTGCAGGGTCTGGGAGGATGGAGATTGTAGGGTTTGGAAGATGTTTTGAAAATTTTGAAAAAGTTATAGGAGAGCATGTAATGTTTTCAAGTTGTTTGATCATAAAAGAATCCTTTGGAGAAAGATATTGAATAAGAGATGGAAAAGAGGAGAAGAAATTAGTGGTGAAATCATCTCTTCCTTGTTAGAGGTCCTCCAAAGAGGAAACGTCCAGTATGATGGAAGAAATAAGGTCCAGGTTCGATCTATCGATCTCCAATATTGATGTTGTATCATGTTCAGAAGAAGTTCAATGGATGTACATTGTTTCAGGTAGCAGTCCATTTACATCCCCCTAAACCAATTAGAGTCCATCCACATATACATCCACAAAAAAATAGGAATTAGTATGATAACGTAGCTCGATAGGGGGATTGGCGTCCAATATTTCCACCGTCCTCAGATATACAAGCCTCCTTTCAAATTGTGCCCAATCGCTGGGTCACACCTAGGATGGGAAATGTGGGAATTTGGAGATCTTGTTGGTCCAATACATACGCCTCAGAAAAATTGGTGCCATATTTATATAAAGCTTGATCAATTTTTTTGTATTGAAGCCTTTGTTAAGGAGGAGAATTACAAGAATTCACCACGTGCCCCACTTTTATGTAGTTTAGGAATTTGAAGGGAGTGTTCAAATAATCCAGAGGCTGGATTTTAACTTTTTCCTCCCATCTAATTTTTAGTGTCCTAAGGAGCTCCTCAGAAACATCCATATCCACTAGAACCCATATCATTCATTTGTCAACAATGATTAGGGAAACCTCCACAAGAAACAAATCTTCCAAGGGAATTTGATGTTTATGAAGACACATTTTTACCATAGCTCCAAAGGAAAACATGGCATCATGACCCATATGTTTTGGCGAGGTTGTAGCTCAATACTTGGATAGAAGGTCGGATGCTAACATTGAAGCCACAAGGAACCCTTGCCTAACACCCAAGCCTTACTAAGAATAAAATCAAGATCAATTTTTGTTAGAAAATGGAAATGGATCCATTTATGGACTAAAATTCTCATCATTGCAATGTAACCAACTAGTGGCTTCCAGGTCACCTTTATCAAGGATAAAATCTTCGCATGGGACAAGGTGATGTAATCAAAGTTACCAACGAGGGCTTGATGGGCTAGAGATTCAACCCTGTCTAAGTTTACATCTACCCCCAGGGTTAGCTCTTTCAATGTGGAAAGGCCCTTAAACATTTTATGAGATGCTTTTCTCCGTGCCTTTTCCCCTAATCACTTTGGATTTTTCCATGTTTCTCCTGCTCCTGACTCCCTGATGGATACATAGTAAAGTTGTTCAGTGTTGACACACTTGTTAGATGGTAGTTCCATACCCTTGGAAGCCCATGACAGGAAAGAGTGTTGTTTTTTAGGCCCACAGTAAGTTGGAAACCCTAGCTCCTTAAGAAAGTAACCCTAGTTCCAAAATAATTTTAATATACATCCATTACATAGATTTCCAACTGATGGTCACATGGAAAAACTTCTCATAGAAAAACATAATAAGGAAAAAGAGGTAGTGTGCTACAAGGTTTCATAGAATATCAAGCGTCTAAAATATTCCAAGTAAAATATTTTGAGCCATGTAGAATGCTAAGGCCTGGCCTTACTAAACCCTTATGGAGATTTCACTTTG